>CAHIKZ030001904.1:247500-397048 GCA_903632075.3 Acanthosepion pharaonis
AAAAATTTTGGATATTTCCACATATTATAAAGATCGAATTAATTTTAACCTTTTTATTTCATTACACACACACACACACACACTTTTTTATAAATATATTTATATATATATATATATATATATATATATATATATATATATATATATATATATATAACAAATTTTAAAAACTTATTAAGTGCCAAAAAGAGGAAGAATTGAAGGCCCATTGATCGTTATTTCTGATTTTAAAAGTAGAATTCAAGATAAAAAATTTTCAATGCAAAAAATTTGATGTTTGGATTCAATGTTGGAATAAAAATTTAAATGTTTTTAAATTCTCAACCAGTATAGATTGAGGCACGGTTTCATATTAATGGATAGCGGCCCGAATCGAACTTTCCAGAAAATTTTGTTTTTAAATTTCGAGTCCATTAAATTAACTTACGTGCTCCATATACCATTGGGAAAAAATATTTTATTTTCTTCATCTATGAATGTTAGCTAAGGTAAACAAAAGCAAGACAGACCGGGTTCTATAGCCTTGGACAGAAAATTGGTCTACTGCAGAAAAGAAATGACTTGAATCTATGCAGGGGAAAGTTTTTTATCCTTGTTTCAGTCAAATTTATCAAAACCTACATGTTAAATTAATCTTGTCGAAATATCACATAAAAAAACATGACTTTTCTAAGAATAGAATTCAAGATAATCATTTATAAAGAAAAAACTTTTGATGTTTGGTGTGTTTGGAATAAAGTCATTAAATGAATTTTACCAAAATGCCGAGGCACATTGGAATATGTTTTGAAATTCCATAATTGAGGGTTCAAAGAATTTGAATTGCAGTCAAATTCAAAACATACATTTTTTAAATATTAATACAATTTGGGAAAAAAATAAAATCTCCTTCTTCATTCCCAAGCTAAATAAATAGCAGGACAGAAATTGAGTTCTATAGCCTTGGAAAAGAATTTGGTTCATATTTAAATTATAATTCAAAATTTATTTTGGAAAAAAATTAATGCCTCGTCAGTCATGTATCGAAAGAAAGATGATCACCAAAACGTGTGTATCAACAACAACTTTTGACTGATCATTAAAAGCTTTATTTAAATATATGCTTTTTTGGGTCCCGGATATATTTCTATTGTCATTGTATAAGATTAATATCTTGTCATAATGGGAAAATGAAGTTTTAAATATTTTACTATTTGGGGTCTTCACCAGGAATGCCTTATCTTGTTTATGACTGTTATTTTTTTTTTAAAAGATATGGCAAAATGTGGAATCAGAACTTGATAGGTGATGTCTAATAGTTGAGAACAATAAAATATTAATATTGACAATAGTTATTCTGTTATGAGGTCAAATATAGCAGGTATACAGTTTTCTGTTGGAAAGTTTTTTGACAAAAGAAAAGAAAATGCGAAACCCGTAAGTGTATTGGGATAGTGAAAAATGCCTTCCAAAAGCTAAGCATAGCATTAAGAAACAGGAACCTAAATTTCAATAGTATTCTAATAATAGTATTGTAATAATCATTACATCACGTCGAGGTGCCCAAAGATGTGAAGATATATTTACTAAAATTTATTTCATTTTCACGGGATAAAATGAATCTAAATGAAAAATTATAATGAAAAAAAAACAGCTTAAATGCTAAAAAAATATTTGGTCAATGTATTGATGATGAGTTGTCAATTTTTATGTGATATAATTTTAAAATTTGGTATATAAATGTTCTTAAACAGAACAAAATCAAAACGTTCTTTAAAGGCATTGAAGATTTTAGGTTTCAAGATAAACTTTTCAAAAAAAAAAATTTATATTATTTAATGATGAAAAAAGCATTGATGCTTTAAAAAAAAACTCAGCACCAAAAAAAAAAAAAAACAATTAAAATAATTTATTAACGATTAAAAACCTTAATTAGTGAATATTTTTTTAAAAGAACAATAAAAATAATCCAATAAAACGAATACTTTTTTTAATTATTTTTTAAGAATTAAATTCAGAAAAATAGTAAAACAAAATATGAAGATTTTTATTCATTTTAATTATTTTTTATTTAAAATCGTTTTTTATTAATTTTTTAATAAAGCAAATCTCAATGTAATTTTATTTTTAATAACATATCATTTTTTTATAAAATAAAATTTTTTTATTAAAATTAAATTTTTATTAAAATCTTTATAAAATTATTTAAAAAAAAAAAAAATTTTCATTGAAAAAAAACATAAACCTTTAAAATTTTTATTTGAAGAAAAAATTCAATCTTAATTATTTTTTTATCCTTCATAAATTCTTTCATTCATTTATAAAAAAGTTATGTTTTTCTGCTGCGAGAAAATTTTTATCTCGCCAATTGTTGTCAAAAGTATTGAAAAAATCGCTCAGTCGATTGTAAAAATGATTTATTTGGTATTTAATTTTTAATTTTGAAATTTGTATTGAGTTATAATTTTATAAACCAATTTTAAAAATTTTATTTTGGAAAATTAATAATAATTGACAAATCTTCATTAATGTAATGTGGATTATTATTTCCATGTCTAAAAGCAAGAGATATACGATGATAAAAATACGATTAAAAAATGAATAATAATTAACAAGACATTCTCTAAGAAATTCAAATAACTTAAGACCATGACTTCTTTTATGTGCCGTGTTCTTTCAGGACGTAGGTGATCATGGTCCCCCACATCTTCCTGTCCCTTGTTTCTCAAAATTTGGTTTTTCTTCCATCCATTTACATATGTTTAAAGAACATGATTTCCTGTGTCTAATTTTCCGATAATCTTTCTTTTATTTCATGTTTTCCAAGCCAATCGTTCCTCATTATGTTCATCAGAAATATCAATTGACCCTCCCTGATAAAAAGTTATAATTTTTCTTTTGTTTTCCATTTTCTCTAAAACCTCGTCGTTATATACAAATGTTCAGTCCATCTTTCTGTAGGACAATATTTTTTGAAACATAATTCTTTTCTTTATCTTTGAGGAGATATTTTTTAGTATTAATTTAAAATAAAATGGACATTTTTATATTTATTTTAAACATTTTTAAATATTTATTTTTAAATTGTTGTTTCGAACGAAATTTTTTTCTATTAAAAATTTGGTTAAAAAAAACAAATTAGATAAACTTAAATATATTAAAAAAAAATATATATCAGGTCATCCCATAAGTTCTGTCCGAATTTTAACTTTTTTGTTAAAATGAACGAAATTTAAAGAGTATTTTATAATG
The DNA here is from genome assembly GCA_903632075.3 of Acanthosepion pharaonis. Taxonomy (NCBI): domain Eukaryota; kingdom Metazoa; phylum Mollusca; class Cephalopoda; order Sepiida; family Sepiidae; genus Acanthosepion; species Acanthosepion pharaonis. The sequence goes on from CAHIKZ030001904.1 coordinate 250,732, forward strand.
TCTAATGGAGCTGAACATTATTTTTATGTTTAGATGCATTTAAACTGATCAAATTTTATTTCAGAGAACAATAAAATTAAATTTTGTTTGATTAAAACCCTGCTAACATGGAAGTACCCAAGAATCATTTGAGGCACATAATGCTTTATGAGTTCAAGAAAGGAAACTCAGCAGCCGAAGCGGCTAGAAACATTCACTCAGTTTATGGAGAGGAATGTGTGAATGAAAGAACTTGCAGAAGATGGTTTGCAAAATTCAGAGGTGGAGATTTCACCCTTGAAGATGAAGATCGAACCGGACGTCCAGTTGAGTTTGATGAAAAGCTTCTTGAAGCAGCCCTTGAAGAAAATCCTGCTTTATCAGTTGAGGAATTGGCAGTGGTTCTCAGTTCAAACCATACAACTGTTCATCGTCATCTTCAACAACTTGGAAAAGTTCCTAAACTTGGAAAATGGGTGCCTCATGAATTGTCTGAAAACAACCTCAAATCCTGAGTTGACATCTGCTCTTCTCTCCATTCTCGCCAACTTGTTTCACTTTTTTTTGGATAGACTTGTGACTGGCGACGAAAAATGGATCTTTTATCGAAATGTTAAGCGTCGTAGACAGTGGCTTGGTAAAGGGAAGGACCCCAGCCACAGCCGAGAAGGGAACTTCATGGGCAAAAGGTTCTTCTTTCAATCTGGTGGGATCGCCAAGGAATAATCCACTTTGAATTCTTACCACCTAATGCAACAATTAATGCTCAAATATACTGTCAGCAATTAGAGCGTTTGAACCAAGCTTTGAGAAAAAAAAGACCTGCTCTAGTGAATCGAAAAGAGGTGATGTTTCATCAGGACAATGCGCGACCCCACACAGCAAGAATCACGTCACAAAAGATCGAAGAACTTGGTTGGGAGAAAATTCCTCATCCACCTTATTCTCCCGATCTTGCTCCTTCAGACTACCATTTGTTTCGTAGCTTACAGAATCATTTGGAAGAAACAGCTTTTTTGTAACACAGGAAGAGGTTAAAACTGACATTTGTGAGTTCTTCGAATCAAAGCCAAAAGAATTTTACAGTAATGGAATTAGTAAGTTTGTTAATAGATGGAAGGAAGTCATAGATAATCAGGGAAAATACATTGTTGATTGAATCTGTAATTAAATGTAACATTTGGTCACTTGTTTTCTTTATTCAAAATTCGGACAGAACTTATGGGATGACCTGATATATATATTGTAATATAATGTAAAATAAATTCAGGACTGTTTTACAAGATTATCACTAGAAATTTAAAAAATGTTCAATTGGACAATAAAGAAATGTTTATTAATAATGGCCATTCTGAAATTCGGTATATAGTAAATTCAATATAACTTAAACTATATCCGCAAATAATTATATGAAAAAAAATTTGAATGGGGTTAAATTGAAAGGTCTGTTTTACTGAAAAATTTGCAAGGAAAAACAGATAGTTGAATCATTAATGTTATACGATTTTTTTATTTTATAAAAATATTTTTTATAAATTATTAATAATCTTTTGCGTTTGATTTTCAACTTTAAATTTGATTTAAATTTTTATTTTTTTTTTACAGACAATAAATTAACCTATATTACATATCAAAGTGTAAAAATCTGTTATTTTTCGATTAATCAAATTTTTTAAAAAAATAATTTTTTCAGCCAATTTAGACTCAAAGATTTAAACTTGAAGAATTTTAGATCAATGAAATTTTTGAAAAAAATTTCATCGATATCGAATGAAAATATGTTCGAATTTTTAAATCAACAAACGATCACACACATGCACGCCACGGCACGGTTCCGACGGCCACAAACATTTTTTTAAATTATAATAGAAGAATTATAAGGTCTGGGATGTCGAAAATGATTTTTTCAGTTCGAAATAACAAAAAAATCTATATGAAATTATCAATCAATTTTTCGTGTCTATTGCAGTTGCCGGAAATTTTTGTCACGGGATATGCACTGCTGGAATGATTCGACATAGGACGCCTAAATCTTAAATATCGGATTTTATCTTGATGGCCTCCACGCCTTCAAATTAGGTAGTTCAGGAAATATAAAAGAATTTCAGGGAGATTGAAGCAAACGATTAATGTTTCCTTAAAGCAGTCCTGTTTGTCTTGAAACAATTCTTCTTTTTGAAACGGACAAATGAACCCAATGCCATCAACCGTAATTAAGACCACGAATGCATATACTTCGAATTTTTTAATCACTGGCAAAAATTGCATTGGAAAATGTCAATTTCACATTGAAAAAGATGACGGACATTTATAAATGATGAAGGTAAGATTCGATCCATCCGTTATGCTAAATATCAAACAATTCCAAAACTTAAATATTTGATTCAAAATACCAAAAAAGGTTTAAAAAAAAATTTTTTTAATTTCTAATTTTCCTAATTGGAATTATTTATATGATACGTTGATCCCATTTAAACGGTAAGTAAGTATAGCGCAATAAATGATTAATAAATATGGTACTATTCACTGTAGGTGTTCAGCTATGAACATTCTATTATAAGGCCATCATTTAGCAAAAAAAAAAAAAAAAAAAATTTTAACATCATGATGTAGGATTTATACGCCTTCTTTTTGTAACATTATTTTGTTATCAAATGTTTTTTTATTAATCCTGTTTTTATTAAAGCATTTTACCATATTAATTCACAATATAGAATATATTTACATATTTAAAATGAATCAATCACAAGTCAATTGATTAAGGAATTGAGATTATGAGTTTTAAATAAAAAAACATGCATTTATTATAATTCTAATATACAATTTGAAAACTTATAGTTTGATAATGCAAGAAATTGACCATTTAGTTGGGTTTCTTATTGATTTTATTACAGTTGAAATTGTCAATCTATTTTAATATAAAAATCAAAAAATTAAGTGGAAAATATTATTTATACAACATAGTAGTTTTTGCGTGAATAAAATATAGAGTTTGTATATATGAATAAAGTAGAGTTTTTATTTGTTTATTTAGCAATCTTCTATTTGTTTAGATATTAAAATTTTGAATATTTTTTAAAATATTTAAAAGTAAATGAGTTATTATCACTTTTCATTTAGTGTAAAAATTTTTCCTCTTGAGAGCGATTTGCTGTGTCATATTTTTTAATCTCAGAAATTTATAGGATAAAAATAGTTACATTTCTGTGTGGTTATGATTTTTGACTGGCGTGGAAATTTTTTTATACTTCTCCAGGATGAAATTCTTTTGCCTTGCTTTCCTTTCTAAACGCTTCCTTTTTATTTTTCTGAATGAGGAATCAAAAAAATTTGGGCGCGAATAAGATTTTTCGTGAGGGAAAAAAATTGTACATGCTTTTTTTTTTAAATTGTCTCTATATTTAGTAAATATATACAAGAAGATTTTAATTAATAATTTTTTATCATTATTATTATTATTATTATTATTTTTATTGAAATTAATGTATATTTCCATCAATTATATTACATAATTATCAAAATGGATTATATTTGGTGCCATGGACAAATGTCTAAAAATGTGGAAAGTTTGTTCACTGTATAGTTCTAGATTGTTTTGATCTTATATTTCCATATTTACATGAGTAAGTTTTAATTGGGAACGAATATTGGGTAATATTTGCCTGGTGAACCTGTTATTGTTTATATGTATAACATAATATCCAAAAAAGAATATCATATATACACGTTCGTTATTTTACATATATTTTTACGGAATTATTTAAAAAATATTTTTTTCACTTTTTTTTTTATTAAAGTAAAGTCTGTTGATATGCAGTCCTTTTATGGTATCAGATTCTGCTGAAATAATTTTGTTTACATGGAACCTTAAAAGGTCTTTTTTATTTAAATTATTTTAATGGAACTTGGAAAATTTTCTCAATTTTGATTTCCTAAAAGGTTTTCCCAGAACGGATTAATGTAATTTTTAAATTATATGTCTTATATATATATATGTTCTTTATTGTTATATATCCATAATAATTTTTTTTTTTTTTCATTTTTTTATTCAATTTTTCTTATTTCATTTATTTTTTTAATTTGGGATGATTTTCGCGTTGAAAAGTTTTGGATATTGTAGTGAGATTAGCTACAGTTTGTCGTCATCTATGAAATTGGAAATTTCGTCTATGAACCGTTTATAATGACCATTTGATAGATTGTAAATTAAAACCCGTTATGGGAGATAACTGTTTATCATTTAAAAAAAGCGGTTCAGTACGAAGAAAAGAAGATTGCTTGCCACAAAGATGAACAAAAGTGCAGAGAATGCGTAATGAAATGGCTGAGTCGAAATAAGGGAATGAAAACAATTAACCTCATGGAAATAAAACTTTCTCGTTCTGATAATTAAAAAGAACTGAATTTTTTTGAAGAGATGATATCACAACTGAAACGGAGACCATATCAATCAGTGACTTCAAAATCAATATTGTCCTGCTTGACGAAGGCCCATCTATTTAGAGAAGAAGTTTTGACTTGAATTTGGCAACAGGCACATTTCTGAGAGAACATAAACATGGAGAATCCAGTCATGGTTAAAATCATTGTTTATAATTATTGTGAATTAAATTACTAACACAATTAATGATCTTCTGAACAATTTTTTTCCACTGATTTTCAAACCCTTTGATTATTTTTCACTATTTGGGTGGACATTAAAGCAACAGACCAACAAAAACTCTATGTAAAAGCAAAGATAAAGGCAAAAAATTAAAAAATTATTACCAACTTAAACAATGAGGTCGTTTTAGAAGATTTCCAGGAGAGATCTTTGAAGTCGTCTGGAAGCCATGGTTGAAGCGAATGACGATTTTATTGAATAAATTTAGTTTAATTTATCTCAAGATATTTTTGTGTTTTTTGGTAAATATAGTATATTAAAATGAGAATTCAGTGTTATTTTCATTTTGCGTAATTTACACCAAACAACAAATTTTCCATCGGACTCTCTTCTCTCTCTCTAAATGAATATAATCTATCTATCTATCTATATATATATATATATATATGTATATAGGAGCCATTAAAAATTAGAATCCTCTTACTTTTCTTCTAATTATTGAAATATTGTTAAGTAATCTCGTGGAAAAAGACCAGGATCAACGTTTCAAATTTCCGGTTTTTCAAAGTTTTTTTTTTTCTTAATTTCCGTTTTAATTTTTCTTTTAGGACGGTCGGCTAATTGCTTATGTTGTTTCAAAGGTAACCAATTTGATGCAAGTCTTAAAGAAGCGCCATTCTATGTGTACACAGTCTTCTGATGTTGTCACATTTTGTTTCTTATTGATTGTCAAAAAAAAAATCTTTCTCTTCAAATTCTTCAAAATTTTGCAATTTTGCTCCAACAGATTTGAAAATTTTTTTTATATGTTTTACTTGAGCTACTAATTGGATGCTAAATTTCTTGGGCCATACCAATTCCGTTTTTATGTAAACCTTTAAAAAATATGTTTGTTAAAGGACAAGAAGGACTGGGACAGTATCGTACATTTTACTGGATTTTTATTTTTCAGAATATTAGGTGAAATAATAATATTGATAATAAGGAAATATTGATAATAAAAGAAATTTTTACAGTTAAGAAAATGACAATTCTCCGAATAAAAGACAAGTTTATGATAACAACAACAACAACAACAACAACAACAACAATAATAATCATAACGAAAATAATAATAACAATTGTCATAATCATAATAATAATAATAATAAATCTAAAAAATGTCAGTGAAAATATTTGGGAATTTCAACAATCCCTGTTGTAGTTGGGGCCTTCACATGATTGGTTGGAAAAATTCAGTAGAAATAATTGAAGGGATTAATAATAGTCTAATGCCTTAAAGAAATACAATTGTTCTTACGAGTACAGTCCACACCTGACGAAAGGCTTTATCTATGTAAAATATGTATTTTTTTGTGTTTGCTTAGTGGAAAATGTCATGATGCCATTTCTGACCTTAGGTCTCTGGTCCGGACCCGAAAAGAAATGAGTACACATCAGAGTTCGAAGGAAATACTACTACTATTACAACTACTACTACTACTAATAATAATGATGATAATAATAATTTACAAAACATTGTTCTCACGAGTAACAGCCCATACCATACGAATGGCTGTAACTATGTAAAATGGTTATGTTTTTTTCTCAAAATTGCTCAGTGGAAAATGTCATGATGCCATTTCTGATCTTAGGTCTCTGGTCGGGACATAGAAAGAAATGAGTACACACCAGAAATCAAAGGAAATAAAATAATAATAATAATAATAATAATAATAAGAAGAAGAAGAAGAAGAAGAAGAAGAAGAATACAGATATAGACCTTAATATCAACAACAAGATTAAGGAACTAGACCAAGATGGTACCTTCAAATATTTAGGAATTAATGAAGGAGACGGAATACAACATTCTATGATGAACATAAAGATTCGAAAATATTATTATAGGAGAACGTCCGATAATTATTTTAAGATATTTTTATGTTTATACATTCATTTTGTAGATACAAATTTTTAAGTAAATGCTCTGTTTATAATAAACAGTATTATTTCTCGGACATTCAGGCCGGTAAATGTTGTTTAATACTGTTTATTATAAACAGAGAATTTACTTAAATATTTGTATCTATAAAAAGAATGTATAAATATAAAAATGTCTTAAAATAGGAGAGTGTGTTTGATACTAGAAAGCGAACTTAATGGGGCCAATAAAATGAAGGCTATCAACACCTTAGCTATAACCTTAGTAACATACAGCTTCAACATTATTAAAAGGAAGTTAAATGACATTAAAAGATTGGACGCCAAAACCAGAAAAATGCTTACCGAAATGAGGATGCACGACTCGAAATCAGATGTCGATAAGCTGTAAGTATCAAGAGATTTAGGAGGCCGAGGTCTAATCCAATTTGAACTAACCCTGAAAACTACAACAATCGGATTGGAAGCTTACCTCACAAAAACTAATGACCCTCTCCTACACCAAATCCACTCCATCAAAAATCTGTCACTGGAACAATCCCTTCCAAAAACGAAGAGACACTTGGGTCATCAAACCAGGACTATTTCCAACTTTGGATCAAGTGACCCAATGCCAACACAACAAATGAAAAGAAAATGAATGAAATGGTACCACGAAGAGTACCAAGAAGTCATGACATCATTCTTAACCGCACTCGAAAATCCTGAAAAAAAAAACACTACGAATCAAACACCAAATATTGTGAATTATGGTAGAAAGTGGAATAAGACCCCATCTCAACTCAAAGTTGCCAATGTCGCATGGACATCGGGTGAAGCAGAAGACATTCAAATACAGAAATAGATATAAATTTAGATACAAGACAGAAGAACAATAGCTCAAACAATAAAGAAATGAGAGTAGAAATAAAAAATATGATAGATATTATGAGGTAAAAACTAAAATAAATGAAATACGAAATAATAATCTCCTAGGAAATAAAACCGAAGAATTTACCTCTGATCTGCAGTTATCCAAACGATGTCACGGAAGATGAGTTCAACTTCATTATGGTAGAATTCCTTGTAAACCACAGAGGGGAAATGACCGAAGCGATAAACCACATCATCTAAGTTACAGGGAGTGAAACTGAAAGAAAAGACTGTGTATAGGGAGAACTGAATAAAGAAAAAAAAAAAAAAAATGAACGGGATCAAGAAGATAGAAGATGGCAATTGACGGTGCATTTATATTTTTGAAGATTGTAGTTATCAGGGAAGCAAGAAAACCGAAGGGTGTTCCACAGGTTGGAAGTGCGAGACTGTTGGAGTAGACGTGACGGTTGAATTTAACTATTCAACTGCAAAAGGGTGAGACCTAGATGCCAGTCTAAGTAGCACGCTTACATTCATGTAGTCGAAGCACCAGAGGAAAAATCCTTTCAGTACAGTTGCCTTAAAATATTTATTGACAGAGGGAAGTCACGCTGCGTTGGTGAGAAAGTGACTGAAGTTGAGATGCCAAATCAGGATCGATTACATTGCAGATCCTTCTTTGGATTATGTCAATAACCTAGAGATGAATAGCAGGAGCACCAGACCAGATATGGCAACAGTATTCAATGCACGGAAGAATGGTAGATTTATAAATGTACAAGATGGACTCTGACGAAAAAAAAAATTCAGGCACGAAGCATTGATCCAAATTTTCTTGCAGTAGATACTACTATTGATTCGATGTAGTCGCTTTAAATCAAGTCAGTTGAAAAAGTGAAGCTAAGTAAGGCACAGTGTGTTGCTCTCCAGGAGTCTAGCTTCATCCTTGCTGATGGAAGACAGAAAAAAATCTCTATGGGAGCCATTTCCGGCCTCAGTTAACCACTGATGTGCGGTCCTTTTCAAGAGCAGTTATCAGGTTTACTTTTTAGGAACAGTAGAAGTAGCTCATCATTTTCCAACATCTTTAGCGATGGATCATATACACGACTTCCACTTCACTTAAAGTAAGAAGCCTCTGAGAGTTCCTAGTGAGAATTCAGTGTCAGTCAGTTTTTTTTTCCATTAGGCTCGTTAGGTCCGAGAAGCGGTCAGGTTCTAGGCTATGTTCGTCTAGATTTGCATAGATATGTTGTGTGGTCATAGGGTAACTGTGCAGTTGAGCGTGTGACCAGCTCCCTTCATATGTCTCCTACGAATGTCAATGTCTGCGTCTCTTTGAATAATCTTCCATTTCCACTGTCTGTATCTTCACTTATTCTACAGGATAGCAGCGGAAAGATTGCTGGTTCATATGACCTGCGGATACCATTTTAACATTCCTTTTCTGACGTAGATATGAGGTCTTCCAGTGGGGTTGTTTTATTTTCATTTATTTTTTTGATGGTGGCTTTCACTGCAACATTTTAATGAGGATTACGTAGGAATATACCTTAGAATGGTTCTATAGCATCAATTTTCTAATTCGTAGATTCTTTGCAGTAATTCTGCTAATAGCGTCCAAGATTTTCAGGCGGTTGGGGTTAGGGTTTGGGTCTCCGTTCGCAACAATCTGATCCTTATTTCTCTATCTCCGTTATTATTATTTACATTTTTGTTTTAATCATGTCACCCCAAGCAAGACAATAAAACCACCAATACATAAGTGGTTGCTAAATGTCAGAGAATATAGTAAATATTACTATTAAGAAACGTGAACAATAAAAGCACAAATAGTAAGAAGATTAATATTGCACGGTGGAGTAATGGATAGCGGCTCGGATTGAAGAATGGGAGAGCCGAGTTCGAATTCCAGTCGAATCCACTACATTTACTTACGTGGGAAAGATATAAATCATTTTCTCCCCATCCCCCATCTATTGTTAAATAGCAGGACAGGCCGGGTTCTATAACCTTGGATGGCAACTGGTCTACCGCAGAAAGAAAAGGCAACCTACTGCTGGAAAAAAATCTGCTTCGTCAGTCATGTATCGAAAGATACATGATCGCCTAAGTGTGTATCACGCATGGCACATAACTGAATGACCTGTGGAGTAATGGATAGCGGCTCGGATTGAGGGATCGTAGAGCCGAGTTCAAATTCCGGTCGAATCCATTACAGTCCCATTACCTTGGGAAAGGTATGAATCCTTTTCTTCTTTCCTCAGCTATGGGTAAATAGCAGAACAGACTAGGTTCTATAGATGGCAATTAATCTACCGCAGAAAAATAGCAACCTACTGCGGGAAAAAATCTGCCTCGTCAGACATTTATCGAAAGATACAGTATCGCCTAAGCGTCTGCTACGAATTGCACATAACTGACTGACTGAATATTGCATTTAAATTTTAAAAATCAAAGTTGACTGAGAAGCAACAAGCCAGAAGAAAGTTCCACAAGTGAGAAGTGTGACTGAAGAAACTGTTAGCATAGAACTTACGGTTACATCTAACCATTTCAAGTATAAAATGATGAGACCTAACTGCCAATCTAGTATGGTGCTTAAATTCATGAAGTCTAGGTACCAACGAGGAAAGTTTATCATAAGAATTACGATGAAAGAATTTATATAACAAGGCACTGGGAAGCTACGTTACGACGATGGGAAAATGGCTGAATCTAAGATGGCCGGTTATTTGTGTGAAAACTGAGATCATGCAAGGTCAAAATCGTTACATTCTGATGGATATTCCATTTTTTTGAGAAACCATTGTCAATCATTACCCATCTGTATTTCTATATTAGTTATTGCTATTTACATTATTTACATTCAGACTAATATCCTCATCTTTATTGTTATTATCAAAATATTTTGGCCGTTATTACTTTGGCCTTCTATCGATACATAATAATTTTAGGCAGATGCTCAGAACTTTCCAGATGGTCTTTAGTTTTGGGACAGTTGTCACTTTAATCATGCCAGTAAACGATTTGCAATTGTCCATATTGATTTTTTTGACATCTCATCTGGGCTAAGGATGTCTTACAGACTACTATGTCTCTCTTTGTCGACTCTGTTCTTCCTGGGCGTCCAGAACCTGGTCTACATGTGTATCGTTATTAATTTTACCGCGTGGATACCATAGAATAACCACCGATGTGTCCCTTCCATTCTAATAAATAAACATCCTGCATCTTGGAGACTAAGCATACCACCACTTTTCCAACGGCACCAATTAAGCAAAAGTTCCAAGTGTGTGCCTCTATGGAATGGCAACTGCTTGCATTAGATTCTGCCATTCACCGAAACTTATCGTAGCATATAGAATTCACTAAATTTCAGACAAATATAGTGCACTAGTAAGTGTTTTATGGCAACGCAAGTTGATAGATCTCGTGATAACTTGTGTCTTAGTGGCTTTAGTGCCTTGAATGAGGTGAATTCGATTAAAAAATATTTACATTTATCCACTTCATTTGTAATTTAGTATATTTACATCAACATTGGTCTTTCTGCACAGATAAGAACACGTATGTCATCAGACATACATCTGGACACATGATAGGTACATTATACAATACATCTGGAACACATTATACATACATCCGTACACTTGATAGGCACATTGTACAATACATCTGGAACACATTATACATGCATCTGGACACTTGCTAGGCACATTGTACAATACATCTGGAACATATTATACATACATCTGGACACTTGCTAGGCACATTGTACAATACATCTGGACACTTGCTAGGCACATTGTACAATACATCTGGAACATATTATACATACATCTGGACACTTGGCACATTATACACCTGTCTGAAGAATTCGAATACCGCTTGGTGTCACATTTGTTTAGGTTTTACGAGAGTTAGTTCATCTTATATTTATTTATATTACCATATTCTATATGTTTTTCTACAAGCAACAGACATTTTACCTATGTATGTCCATCGATAGAACGACAGCAAGCCATATATATATATATATATATATATATATGAAATTGGGGTGCGTCTTATACACCTGTGCGTCTTATATGTCGTTAAATACGGTACATTTCTTAAAATTTTTGAGTCTGTGGGAAAATGAAATAAAACCGATAATAAAATAATAATAAAGAATAAAAATAAGTAAATTTATTTTCCCATGATTAAAGAAACCAGAAACATTTTACTGATCACATGTAGAATTTAATGGCTCTACTTTTTGAAAAGACAGACGATTTCTCTTTCCACTTTCCAACGAGATCGTGCAGACGTGTTTTTAACAGTCCTACTCATGAAGTAGAGATTCGGCCATCCCAACTCAGCGCGAGGCTGACTTGACCTCATCTGTCTTTACTCGTTTCTTAACCTTACTTCCCATTAATCATTTCTCAACCAAAAAGCAAAACGGACAAACTCAAGAGAACTTTCAACTTTGTTGCAATACCGTCAGCATAGAAGAAATAAGCGTCCGCTATCCTTCTTCTATCTTCTTTGTTTATATATGTTGCAACCTAGAATGGATTACTGAATGAGGGATAACCAAAACAGAGGTTGGAAATGAAATGGTAATCTTTATAACATCAACAAAATACAATACTCGCCAGCGACGTCAAGTAGGTAAACCACAGTGGAGGACGACAAAGACAGCATATTACCCCCACTTACATTAGTGTCCGACGTATTTATGAGAGTTGGCACATACCCATTAGTGTTCATAGGTACGGTATATAACACTATCTATCTTATCAAGGTCATTATCTATCTATCTATCTATCTATCTATCTATCTATCTATCTATCTGCTGTAGCCTCAAAGGGTTACTGAATGAGAGATAACCAAAACAGAGGTTGGAAATGAAATGGTGATCTTTATAACATCAACAGAATACAATACTCGCCAGCGACGTCAAGTAGGTAAACCACTGCTAGTGGTGGACTACTACAGACTGCATATTACCTAACGCACCCCCCCACACACACTTACAATAATGTCGAACATGGTTATGAGGATTGGGACATACCCATTCGTGTTCATAGGTACGGTATATAACAGTTTGTATTGCAACAGTATCTATCTATCTATCTATCTATCTATCTATTGTAACCAGAAGGGTTACTGAATGAAGAATAAACAAAACGGAGGTTGGAAATGAAATGGTAATCTTTATAACATCAGCAAGATACAATACTCGCCAGCTAGCGAAGTAGGTAAACCACTGCTTGTGGTATATTAGCACCATATATTAATCACGCACTTTCACCTAATATCACCTAAAATTACACACAAAACCCACAACCTTGTTAACTTCTACAATTACACCTGATTAAATAATACAATACCTGTGCCGTCAAAGATGGCGGCATTTGTTAGAAAGTTTTAATACTGATTTGCCACAAAGGTTTTGAAACAAATTGAAGTTGAATGGAGTTGTAAAATTCACAATTTAAATAGAGAAGTTACGAAGGGAAGTGACGATTCATAAATTTACTGCATTAACTTAAACTTAAACATAATTTAGCTTCTTTCCCAGTATAAGGCGTAATACGAAAAATATAATTATCATAGCTGATGCTAACATCTTGAGCCTTCTCAGCTGACAGTAAGTAGAAAGGCTATATTAAATCCATTGTCTGGGCAACTGCTAAGAAAGTTGGTCCACTATGCTGTGCGAGATAATTTTTCTCTCCAGAATCTCTTTTATCTATAAGTCTACCATTCGCCCGTGCTTATAATATTGCTACCTTATATGGTCCTGTGTCCCTATTTATCTTGAGCTCCTTGATAAAATCCAAATGAACGATATTGTTGGTCCCGATCAGGCGGCTCGGATTCAGTCACTTTTCCACATTCTATAAATACTTTCATGGTAATTGTTCTGATGTGATCTTCGCTGTGGTACCCTAGACTTTTTGAATTCAAGCGCAGTACTAGACTGGCGTCGAGATCCGATCAATGTACAGTTGAGCCAGCTCGATGTAACCGTAAATTCTGTGCTGGCAGTTTCTTTTCTCGCACTTCTCGCTTGTGGAACTCTCTTCCGGCTCAATGCTTTACACCCTACTTTAATCTGAAAAAAAAATTTAAATGCAATGTCTATCGCTATCTACTCTCCTCCTGATGACTCTTTCCTCTTCCCGCTTATTATTAATGTTTCTGTTCCTAATTCTTCCACACCCTGTAATTCCTTGTGTCTTAGTGGCTTTACTGCCTTGCATGAGGAGATATCGATTAAAAAAAATAAAAATAAAAAACAATAAAAAAAATAACGAAATAAATAGACAACGTTAATTATTTATAGTGTTGATTACAACCACCCACCAAACAACAAAAAACAAAAAAACAAAAAAAAAAAACTAATATAGTCAAAATGAAATTATGAATTAAAGAAAACTTAAGAACTTGGTTTGAACGCTGTTAACCGAAAAGGCAAAAATTGAGAGCACGGATAAGGTGGCAGATATTTTTCAAATATATATATATATATATATATATATATATATATATATATATATATATATATATATAAAGAAAGTACAGTAAGATATATAATCCGGTGTTCTTATAGATATTTTTTATTTTTACAAAATAGTGCTCAATGTAAATTTACAGTTTATTAATATTATAAATTAACTGATTTAAAATGTTTTTTTCACTACACAGTTCTAACCATGTTTCAAAAATGGAAGCTAAAAGCTTCGAATTTAATTTTGTAATTAAATTAAAGACATTAGCTCCATTTCATCCTCAAGCGAATTTTGGAATAACTTATTTTTTAAATTTACTGGGTTTTAAAGGCACGGCAAAAATCATAATTTACAGTTTCCAAGGATACAGAGAAATCCATTCATCCAGACAAGGTGTGGTTGCGTGTTCATTTTCATTAACTTTTATTGTAGCAATTATTAGTTACGTTTGAAGAAGTGTTTTCGTTTAGGTAGGGGGTAGGGATGTATTTTTCAACGAATTCTGACATCCGTTAAATGCATGTCGTCTGGATTTTTTAAAAATTTATTGTTAACGGCAAAAATTCTTACGGCATTTTTTCTATTTGTATACTTAAAGATTTTGGGGGTATGTCTAGGTTAGAATACGTCTTATTTAAAATATTTTCCCTTTTAAATTTTTAAATAATTTGAAATATTTTCACTTTTAATTTTTAAAACAAGTAATTGCATTAGAATTACTTACAGTATGTAAAATTATTTTTTCATATCAAGTATAAGTATATATATTACCAGGTCACATTTTTTTAAAAATTTTATATTTAAATATTATTTAAGTAAAATTTATGATAATGACGGCAAAAAATAGCTAATCTATTTCTCTGATTTAGTACACTTTAATTTTTTTATAAACTTAGCAATATATAATTTCTTGCATCTACAATGGACATGGCCTACATATTCTTGCTTTTCATATTAATTTCATTTTACTTTATTTTATATATATATATATATATATATATATATATATATATATATATATATATATATATAGGGTGTTTCAATAACTTGGGCCGATTTTAAATGTGAATTAATGTCTAGTGATTTTTTTCTTTTTCTTTCAGATTAAACAACTTAAGTCTTTTGCAATTTCAATCATGGAAAAATTGACAATCAAACAACGTGTTAAATTTATCAAAACCTATTATGAAAATGGACGTTCAAACAGAAATACATTTCGCGATTTTTTTGGTCAACATAATCGACCAAGCGAGATTGCAATTGGAAACGAGGTAACGTTGTTGTGAAGAGGTTCAGTTCCTGCGGGCGATGATGAATAGAGGTGTCTGGATTTTCGGCCACATTCTCGTGCATTGCAGCAATGTTTTCAACTGAACAGCGTAAATGAGCATGCAATGGTGTTTTCACATCTGCCACCGACACAGTTTGGTTGAAATTACGAATAATTTTTCTAATTGTTCTTTTGAAACTTTAACACGCTGTTTGATTCTTAATCTTTTCATGGTTAACCAAACTTTCGAATGTGCTTGAAACAAATAAAAAATTTAATAAAAAATACTTTTGTCTTTTCATTTAATGGCATAAGCATTTTGATGGCAAAACTTTGTTTTTATCAACTTTGGTGTTTTTTATTTTGCCCTTTTTTTAACAAGTCTTTGGATGTAACAGATATTTAGCTATGTATGAAAACCCAGAGGTAATAAATTTTCAATTGGCCATATTCGGATGTATAACCCAAATTAGCCCAGGCTAAAAATTCGAAAGTAAACCATCAATCCGGTTGGGAATATATACATCTACCTTGACAAAATAGGTGCAGGGTGTCAGTTTCAAACTTTGTTGTAATACAATATTGGTGTCCTATTTATCAATATATGTGATATATTATAATGTATATGATAGATATAGCTTGGAGATTTGAGTTAAAGGGAGATAACTGATACTGAGACACCCGGAAGAGGCATGGCACGTGGAACTAGAACAATCTATCCCGATGGACGAAATAAAAGGTTCAGTTAGAAATTCCCAATCACCTAAAGAAAACTGGGGCGTACAACGGCCGAAACGTTGTGAATGTGGCAACAAAGATGAGGACAACAGTCCGAACAATGTAAATAATGCAAATAATTACAATACCTCATCTCAGAAATATAGACAGAGGATGATAAATGAAAGGAAAATTAAGTAGAATATTAAAATATTTAACCTCTGAAAGATTTTATAAAAACAAAGATGTCTGCTTTGAGGATGATGTACAGGATGACCCCAAAAAACGGGGAATTTTTGAAGTGCCTATTGCCAGACATGAGCAAGTGGCAACACTGCGAGACAGTGACCTTGAGGAAGTAAGCATTTCGCCATTTAGAATTCAAGATGAAATTCACAGTATCCCAGCTGAGATGTTGCAGCAGTCAATGAGGAATCTCAACAGCAGATTTCAAGAATGCATTCGTACAGGAGGACGCCATCTACAGGACGTAATTTAAAAAAAATTAAAATTACATCATTGTTTTTTATATGGCATGTTTTAAGGTTTCAATTATTATGAATAAAATATTTTTTTCCATCACTCTTGGTTTTATTGAATTGTTAAAAGTTCCTGTTTTTTTGGGTCACGCTATATAAGTTTATATTATGTAGTTTTTAGAAATATTTACAATTCTTATAATGCAACTCAAAGGAGACAATTGATTCCATAGAATCTTTCTAGTTACTTGGTAGGCAGGCAGTCAGAAAACAGGCCTCTAAGACTATTAGTAAATACTTACATTTTCAGCATGCTAGAAATACATAAGAATTTGAAGTCAATACTTTACTTATGAAAAAAGAAACATAAAGCAACATTTAAGCTGGTTATTTTTGATTTTTATTAAACACCATTGTAGTGATTACTACTATGTTTGCCACGCCTACATTTTTCTCAACTGTGATTGGTCAAATAATAAATACTAACTATCACAGGACAATTTACTGATCGCATTCACCACACTGAATTTGTCATACCGTTAACTCACAAACATGCTTTTGTTATAAAATCGCCGATTGGTTAATTTTTCATCCAATTAGATATTTTTCGTGTTCTTTCAAAATTTATCCCGCGTTCGTGCTGGGAGCCTACCGGTAATAATATAAGTCCGGATTCATTCCCAAATTAAACAGTAGAGTTGAAAACAGTAGAGTTGAAGAGAGTTGAAGACAGTAGAAGACAGTAGAACTCAACGACTCACACACGTCTACACAGATTATTCATTCTACTCAAAATCCCGCACACACACAGACACAGAACTTGAATATCATTCACCATCAGTTCTATGTGAACAAAGCCAGTTTGCAACAACTCTGTTAGTTATACAAAATATACAATTGAACTTACTGTATGTTCTTCTGAATACACATTTTATTTCAATACAGAACTTTGAACATTCTATTCAGAAAACTTATTTAATTGCATTTCCTAATTCAACTAACAGATAAAGGAAACTTTTTTTTCTTCTTATTTAACACATTGGAATAAAAAATTGCTTTGTATTTGTTGATTTTAATATATATTTTATCGTTGAAACACAAATTGGTTTTCCATTGTTTTTTCTTGATAAAAAAAAAAATGTATAAATGTTAAATCCTCTTCAACACGCAGCCACATTAATCTTTTCAACTAAACACCATTTACATTGGTAAGCCCAACGTCTACGGAAAATAGCATTTACAACATAATCGAGCTATTTACTTGTTATCTGTAATGGTGATACAGAGAAAGACAAGAAATATCTATTTTCTACCCTTCCAAGGCCCACATTAGGCATTAGTGGATCCGTGATATATTAACAGCTTAACACAAAGGACGAGTTGAAGAAAATTACCAAAGAAATTAATTAAGAATATAACTTTGCCTACCTGTGTTTTATATACGTTACTAGAATATCAAAATAAAATAAAAAAAACTAAATGCTATATATAAACATACATATATTTATCCCAGTTTGTCCCATACAAACTATAGCACATATGAAAAATGCAAGTACTATGTGAAAGGATGAATAGATGGTTGTAGGCTTAAACGTACATAGGCTGAGGATGAAGGAATTATGCTAGATCTGTAAAATCTTGCATGTATTGATCTCAACTCTTATTAATGACTAAATTGTTTCTTTCTAGGTACGGGGTAGGCTGAAAAGTTCATGGGCTGACTATAAAAGAATGATGCTAGAGCTGTGAAATTTTACATGCATTAATTTCAATTCTTTTTCTTAATTACTACATTGTTTCTTTCTAGGTATGGGTAGGCTGAAAAAGTTCATGGGCTGACTATAAAAGAATGATGCTAGAGCTGTGAAATTTTACATGCATTAATTTCAATTCTTTCTCTTAATTACTACATTGTTTCTGTCTAGGTACGGGGTAGGCTGAAAAGTTCATAGGCTGACTATAAAAGAATGATGCTAGAGCTGTGAAATTTTACATGCATTAATTTCAATTCTTTCTCTTAATTACTACATTGTTTCTGTCTAGGTACGGGGTAGGCTGAAAAGTTCATGGGCTGACTATAAAAGAATGATGCTAGAGCTGTGAAATTTTACATGCATTAATTTCAATTCTTTCTGTTAATTACTACATTGTTTCTTTCTAGGTACGGGGTATCTGAAAAGTTCATAGGCTGACTATAAAAAGAATGATGCTAGAGCTGTGAAATTTTACATGCATTAATTTCAATTCTTTCTGTTAATTACTACATTGTTTCTTTTCTAGGTACGGGGTAGGCTGAAAAGTTCATAGGCTGACTATAAAAGAATGATGCTAGAGCTTTGAAATTTTACATGCATTAATTTCAACTAAACTTCATTCTTAATTACTACATTGTTTCTTTCTAGGTAGGGGTAGGCTGAAAAGTTCATAGGCTGACTATAAAAGAATGATGCTAGAGCTGTGAAATTTTACATGCATTAATTTCAATTCAATTCTGTTAATTTACATTGTTTCTTTCTAGGTACAGGGGTATGAAAAGTTCATAGGCTGACTATAAAAGAATGATGCTAGAGCTGTGAAATTTTACATGCATTAATTTCAACTCTTCTTCTTAATTACTACATTGTTTCTTTCTAGGTAATGTAGGCTGAAAAGTTCATAGGCTGACTATAAAAAGAATGATGCTAGAGCTGTGAATTTTTTACATGCATTAATTGTAATTCTTTCTCTTAATTACTACATTGTTTCTTTCTAGGTACGGGGTAGGCTGAAAAAGTTCATAGGCTGACTATAAAAGAATGACAATAGAGCTGTCAAATTTTACATGCATTAATTTCAACTCTTCTTCTTAATTACTACATTGTTTCTTTTCGAGGTACAGGGTAGGCTGAAAAGTTCATAGGCTGACTATAAAGAATGATGCTAGAGCTGTCAAATTTACATGCATTAATTTCAATTCTTTCTGTTAATTAATAGATTGTTTTTTCTAGGTACGGGGTAGGCTGAAAAGTTCATAGGCTGACTATAAAAAGAATGATGCTAGAGCTGTGAAATTTTACATGCATTAATTTCAGTTCTTTCTGTTAATTACTACATTGTTTCTTTTCAAAGGTTGGGGTAGGCTGAAAAGTTCATAGGCTGACTATAAAAGAATGATGCTAGAGCTGTGAAATTTTACATGCATTAATTTCAATTCTTTCTGTTAATTACTACATTGTTTCTTTCTCAGGTACGGAGTAGGCTGAAAAAAGTTCATAGGCTGACTATAAAAAGAATGATGCTAGAGCTGTCAAATTTTACATGCATTAATTTCAACTCTTCTTCTTAATTACTACATTGTTTCTTTCTAGGAACGGGGTAGGCTGAAAAGTTCATAGGCTGATTATAAAAGAATGATGCTAGAGCTGTGAAATTTTACATGCATTAATTTCAACTCTTCTTCTTAATTACTACATTATTTCTTTCTAGGTACAGGGTAGGCTGAAAAGTTCATAGGCTGACTATAAAAGAATGATGCTAGAGCTGTCAAATTTTACATGCATTAATTTCAATTCTTTCTGTTAATTAATAGATTGTTTCTTTCTAGGTACGGGGTAGGCTGAAAAGTTCATAGGCTGACTATAAAAGAATGATGCTAGAGCTGTGAAATTTTACATGCATTAATTTCAGTTCTTTCTGTTAATTACTACATTGTTTCTTTCTAGGTACGGGGTAGGCTGAAAAGTTCATAGGCTGACTATAAAAGAATGATGCTAGAGCTGTGAAATTTTACATGCATTAATTTCAATTCTTTCTGTTAATTACTACATTGTTTCTTTCTAGGTACGGAGTAGGCTGAAAAGTTCATAGGCTGACTATAAAAGAATGATGCTAGAGCTTTGAAATTTTACATGCATTAATTTCAACTCTTCTTCTTAATTACTACATTGTTTCTTTCTAGGAACGGGGTAGGCTGAAAAGTTCATAGGCTGATTATAAAAGAATGATGCTAGAGCTGTGAAAATTTTACATGCATTAATTTCAATTCTTTCTCTTAATTACTACATTGTTTCTTTCTAGGTACGGGGTAGGCTGAAAAGTTCATAGGCTGACTATAAAAGAATGATGCTAAAGCTGTGAAATTTACATGCATTAATTTCAACTCTTCTTCTTAATTACTACATTGTTTTTTCTAGGTACAGGGGTAAAAAAAAAAGTTCATAGGCTGATTATAAAAGAATGATGCTAGAGCTGTGAAATTTTACATGCATTAATTTCAATTCTTTCTCTTAATTACTACATTGTTTCTTTCTAGGTACGGGGTAGGCTGAAAAGTTCATAGGCTGACTATAAAAGAATGATGCTAGAGCTGTCAAATTTTACATGCATTAATTTCAACTCTTCTTCTTAATTACTACATTGTTTCTTTCTAGGTACAGGGTAGGCTGAAAAGTTCATAGGCTGACTATAAAAGAATGATGCTAGAGCTGTGAAATTTTACATGCATTAATTTCAATTCTTTCTGTTAATTAATACATTGTTTCTTTCTAGGTACGGGGTAGGCTAAAAAGTTCATAGGCTGACTATAAAAGAATGATGCTAGAGCTGTGAAATTTTACATGCATTAATTTCAATTCTTTCTGTTAATTACTACATTGTTTCTTTTTCTAGGTACGGGGTAGAGTTGGCATATATGAAAAGTTCATAGGCTGACTATAAAAGAATGATGCTAGAGCTGTCAAATTTTACATGCATTAATTTCAACTCTTCTTCTTAATTACTACATTGTTTCTTTTTAGGTACGGGGTAGGCTGAAAAGTTCATAGGCTGACTATAAAAGAATGATGCTAGAGCTGTGAAATTTTACATGCATTAATTTCAATTCTTTCTGTTAATTACTACATTGTTTCTTTCTAGGTACGGGGTAGGCTGAAAAGTTCATAGGCTGACTATAAAAAGAATGATGCTAGAGCTGTGAAATTTTACATGCATTAATTTCAATTCTTCTTGTTAATTACTACATTGTTTCTTTTAGGTACAGGGATAGGCTGAAAAGTTCATAGGCTGACTATAAAGAATGATGCTAGAGCTGTGAAATTTTACATGCATTAATTTCAATTCTTTTCTTAATTACTGCATTGTTTCTTTCAGGTACGGGGTAGGCTGAAAAGTTCATAGGCTGACTATAAAGAATGATGCTAGAGCTGTGAAATTTTACATGCATTAATTTCAATTCTTTCTGTTAATTACTACATTGTTTCTTTCTAGGTACAGGGTAGGCTGAAAAGTTCATAGGCTGACTATAAAAAAGAATGATGCTAGAGCTGTGAATTTTACATGCATTAATTTCAATTCTTTCTGTTAATTACTACATTGTTTCTTTCCAGGTACTGAACAGGGTAGGCTGAAAAGTTCATAGGCTGACTATAAAGAATGATGCTAGAGCTGTGAAATTTTACATGCATTAATTTCAATTCTTTCTGTTAATTACTACATTGTTTCTTTCTAGGTACGGGGTAGGCTGAAAAGTTCATAGGCTGACTATAAAAGAATGATGCTAGAGCTGTGAAATTTTACATGCATTAATTTCAATTCTTTCTGTTAATTACTACATTGTTTCTTTCTAGGTACGGGGTAGGCTGAAAAGTTCATAGGCTGACTATAAAAGAATGATGCTAGAGCTGTGAAATTTTTGCATTAATTTCAATTCTTGCATTAATTTCAATTCTTTCTGTCTAGGTTCGGGGTAGGCTAATTGACTATAAAAGAATGACATTGTTTTTTCTATTGTAGGGTACAGGGGTAGGCTGAAAAGTTCATAGGCTGACTATAAAAGAATGATGCTAGAGCTGTGAAATTTTACATGCATTAATTTCAATTCTTTCTGTTAATTACTACATTGTTTCTGTCTAGGTTCGGGGTAGGCTGAAAAGTTCATAGGCTGACTATAAAAGAATGATGCTAGAGCTGTGAAATTTTACATGCATTAATTTCAATTCTTTCTGTTAATTACTACATTGTTTCTTTCTAGGTAAGGGATAGGCTGAAAAATTCATAGGCTGACTATAAAAGAATGATGCTAGAGCTGTGAAATTTTACATGCATTAATTTCAATTCTTTTTCTTAATTACTACATTGTTTCTTTCTAGGTACAGGGTGGGCTGAAAAGTTCATAGGCTGACTATCAAAAAAGAATGATGCTAGAGCTGTGAAATTTTACATGCATTAATTTCAATTCTTTCTCTTAATTACTACATTGTTTCTTTCCAGGTAGAGGGTAGGCTGAAAAGTTCATAGGCTGACTATAAAAGAATGATGCTAGAGCTGTGAAATTTGCATGCATTAATTTCAATTCTTTCTCTTAATTACTATATTGTTTCTTTCTAGGTATGGGGTAGGCTGAAAAGTTCATAGGCTGACTATAAAAAGAATGATGCTAGAGCTGTGAAATTTTACATGCATTAATTTCAATTCTTTTGTTAATTACTACATTGTTTCTTTCTAGGTGCGGGGTAGGCTGAAAAGTTCATAGGCTGACTATAAAAGAATGATGCTAGAGCTGTGAAATTTTACATGCATTAATTTCAATTCTTTCTCTTAATTACTTCATTGTTTCTGTCTAGGTTCGGGGTAGGCTGAAAAGTTCATAGGCTGACTATAAAAGAATGATGCTAGAGCTGTGAAATTTTACATGCATTAATTTCAACTCTTCTTCTTAATTACTACATTGTTTCTTTCTAGGTACGGGGTAGGCTGAAAAGTTCATAGGCTGACTATAAAAGAATGATGCTAGAGCTGTGAAATTTTACATGCATTAATTTCAATTCTTTCTGTTAATTACTACATTGTTTCTTTTCAGGTACGGGGTAGGCTGAAAAGTTCATAGGTTGACTATAAAAAAAGAATGATGCTAGAGCTGTGAAATTTTACATGCATTAATTTCAATTCTTTCTGTTAATTACTACATTGTTTCTTAATTTTAGGTACAGGGTAGGCTGAAAAGTTCATAGGCTGACTATAAAAGAATGATGCTAGAGCTGTGAAATTTTACATGCATTAATTTTTCAATTCTTTCTGTTAATTACTACATTGTTTCTTTCTAGGTACGGGGTAGGCTGAAAAGTTCATAGGCTGACTATAAAAGAATGATGCTAGAGCTGTGAAATTTTACATGCATTAATTTCAACTCTTCTTCTTAATTACTACATTGTTTCTTTCTAGGTACGGGGTTGGCTGAAAAGTTCATAGGCTGACTATAAAAGAATGATGCTAGAGCTGTGAAATTTTACATGCATTAATTTCAATTCTTTCTCTTAATTACTACATTGTTTCTGTCTAGGTACCGTGTAGGCTGAAAAGTTCATGGGCTGACTATAAAAGAATGATGCTAGAGCTGTGAAATTTTACATGCATTAATTTCAACTCTTCTTCTTAATTACTACATTGTTTCTGTCTAGGTACGGAGTAGGCTGAAAAGTTCATGGGCTGACTATAAAAGAATGATGCTAGAGCTGTGAAATTTTACATGCATTAATTTCAACTCTTCTTCTTAATTACTACATTGTTTCTTTCTAGGTACGGTGTAGGCTGAAAAGTTCATGGGCTGACTATAAAAGAATGATGCTAGAGCTGTGATATTTTACATGCATTAATTTCAACTCTTCTTCTTAATTACTACATTGTTTCTATCCCGATAAACAAACGTCTGACCGTTCAAAGAAGACTTCAGTTATCACTGGTAGCAACTTCTCTGTAAAATGGCAAAATTTGGTATCGTGGTATTATCAGATGCCTACAGAAAAGGGTCTAGATTCCAAAGACATTCATACTGACACGGTTATATCTTAGGTAATGATGTTCCAGGTTTATCAACTGTGCAAAAGTGGGCAGCTGAATTTAAACGGGAAAGGGAGTTGTCTTGAAGATGACCCAATGTTCGGACGTCCTGAAATTGCTACTTCCAGGCAACTCAGAGATCATTTCCACGATGTGGGGATGGATAACAGACGAATAAACTATAACACAAATAGCCAAATTTATCAGGATATCCCGTGGGTGTGTTGAGAATATTCTGCACAGCGAACTTGGCATGGTGACGGTTTGTCCAGGTTTGGTACCACGTCTTCTGAAACCTGATCAAGAACCCACATGTTGATCACAGCAAGGGAAAATGTAACATTGTCTGAGGCAGATCCAGCTGTTTTTCTTGTAAACGTTTGTTAACCCAAGATGAGTGTTGGGTTCATCGCTTTGAGCCAGAGACAATCCATGCAGTGGAAACACCCCTCCTCCCCTGCTCCAAAGAAAGCCAAGGTCATTTCATCTGCAGGGATGGTGATAGCCTCAGGATTTTTTGGATGCAATAGGCATTGTGTTTATTGACTATCTTCAAAAGGGCCACACCATCAATGGAGAGTACTATGCTGAGGTAATTACGAAAGACCAAACGCACAGGGAAACAAGTTGTGTTCTTTCATCAGAACAGTGCAACGGAACATAAGTCCAGTTTTAATGGCTGCTTTGCTTTATAGTAGCTTTGAATTGTTTGATCATATTCCTGATTCTATTTGACTATAATCTGTTCTCCAACATGAAAAACACGGCTGGAAACAAATATCGCACTGTCATATTTGCTGTCGATGAATTTTTGACTAAAAGGTTGAAGAGTTTTCTTAGAACAGTCAGATGTCAATTAACCTGGAAAGAAACAATGCAGTTATTAATAAGAATTAATTACATTAATTAATACATGAAAGATTTTATAGATCATAATTAGTCTATGAACTTTTCATCCCACCCTCGTTAAGAAGGATTTGTAATGTCTTTTGGAGGGACACAATCAGTCCAGGGGATACCTTTATTGCTATTGTCTAGCATCCATCGCATTCCTTCGTTTGCCGAGCCGCCGCTGGTTCTAACTACTGTCTCCGTCGTGAGCTAATCTGCAACCGACTATCATCACCAACGTCTATCGTAACTCAGAGGCCTTCACGTCGCATTCAGTAGGACGTTATGAATTCGTCCTGTAAGAAGGGAGATAACTATCAGCGGTGTCTCTACGTCTATTTTGCTTGTGAATTGGTTTTCATTCGGATATCAGGGCTACGTAACGGCCATCAGCGCTGAAATTGTAATACAAGCGCCAAGTTCAAATTCAGTTCAGCAGATTTCACTTTCGCCTAAATGTCCTTGTGAAGTTATGAATCGAGCTCCTCTTTTCTCAACCATTAGAGTCGACCGTGCTCTCTATCGTTGGGAGGTCACCAGTCTTATTCGTGTTAAACAGAATGGAAATTATATCTGTGAAGAAGTCAACAAGAAATCATGCTAATATCGTTCGAAATATCATTCTAGGCCACTCACAGAACAATATAAAGAAACTGTGAAGAGTTATAATCGTCAGCATCCTGGAGAAACATAGCCTTTAAAAATTATGATAGTTTCATTTCTTTTTATTTTTTGTATGCTCATTCATTTCTTTTTCTTTGTTTTTGTTCTTTTTGCCTTGATAATGTGTCTTACTTTGTATTTGCTAAGGGCTCGGCAGATGTCTTATGAAAACGAGGCTTATTAATGAATGTGAAATAAACGCAGAAGGTACAATTAATATTTTTTTTTACTTCTTTTACTTTTCTTCCGTTTTGCCAAATAAGGGTCTTTCTTTCTTTCTTTCTTATCTTGCCTCTCTTTCTTTCTTATGCCGCCTCTCTTTCTTTCTTTCTTTCTTTCTTTCTTTCTTTCTTTCTTTCTTAATATCTCGCCTCTATTTAATTTTTCCTTTGCTTCTTTTTTTATCTCACCTCTGTTTCTTTCTTTCTTTCTTTCTTTCTTAATTTCTCGCCTCTATTTCATTCTTCCTTTCCTTCTTTCTTTCTTATCTAGTTTCTCTTTCGTTCTTTCTTTATTAATATCTCGCTTCTTTTTCATTCTTCCTTTCCTTCTTTCTTTCTTATCTAGTTTCTCTTTCGTTCTTTCTTTATTAATATCTCGCTTCTTTTTCATTCTTCCTTTCCTTCTTTCTTTCTTAACGCGCCTCTCTTTCTTTCTTTCTTTCTTTCTTTCTTTCTTTCTTTAAGAATGAGTTTCGCAAGATTACTATTTTCCCCCTTTTCTTTCTTTCCGAATATCTTACCACTTCTTTCATTCTTTTTAAGCGTAACAATTCCCTTTTCTTTTCTTTTCTTTTCTTTCTTTCGATTTAAACGCTTGCTTTTTCTCTTTTTCGTTCTTTTTCTTTATGCTTATTCGCTTTCCTCCTTCCTTCTATCTTTTTTATTCCTTTTTTCTACTTGCTATCGTTTGTAAATTTTTTATTTCTTTTATCTTATTTTCTACGACTTTTTTTCTGTTTTTTTCTATCTTACATTTTGTTTTTCAATTTTTCTTCCATCTTTTTTATTGCATTTTATTTTATTTCAGTTCGAAATTTCTTTGAGTTTTCCTTCTTTATTTAATGAAAATTAATTGATCTTCTTAGTCATCTTTATATATACTTTCAAGTACATACGTCCTAACTATTCGTCTGCTTTCTCGCATTTTTTGGCTATCCTAAATTCTAATCTAATATGTCCGCTATATTTTAATCAGTTCAGAGCTCTCTTGTATACTTCTGTCTAAAAGAAAATCATTAATTTTCCAGAATTCACCTAACCGATGTCCCGGTTCGACTCTCATTCAAAATGGCCGACACCCACCTCATTATTTTGGCGGCAAATATGGCCTTCCAAATAAAATGGCTAAGTCCCGAAATGTCACCGCGAGAAAATTCAGGCTGCAGTGAAGCGGCATTTGAGGATCACATACAAGGTTGTTGCTATCTCGAATTTGTTGATGTAAAAATGGCGGTCTTATTAGCTAATTGGCGGGAGGTCCTCGTTAACCGAATTTAGAAGAAACACCCCCTACCGTACACCCTGATCTCTTATCGAGGCGTAGTGAAGCCATTTTGTGTTAATTGCGTGAAAATAAACACACGACATTGCGTTTACGGGCAAAAATACACGTAGAATTTTTTTTGGTAAACACATTTACTTTTCGTATATATATATATATATATATATATATATATATATATATATATATATATATATATATATATATATATATATATATATATATATATATTTATATTCCAACACGTATCTGCGTGTATAGACAGGTAGAAGTTAGTTAGTGACATGCTTTCAGTATATATTTATGAAATTTCTTTTAAACATTCAGAGAAAGGGTCACACAAATCGATAAATACACACACACATATACAAACACACACTTACGCACACACTTATATCTTACTTGAAAACAAGTAGATGCATCTTATTTTAAAAAAGACGCCCCATTTTAGTTTATTTATTTATTAAACAGCGAGTAATGCGTACACCAGTCTACACGTTTGAGACAACTAAGAAAAAGAAATCTGCCCTCCGGCAAGGATCGAACTCGAATCTTCCTGTGTTGGGGAAAAACGGTTTAAACCGACATGATTTTACCGCACGCTGATTTACCCTATAAAGCGGGACTCACGTTCGATCCCTACCGGAAGTTACATTATAATTAGTTAGATTTCTCGATTACGCATTCATTCTTACATGAGTGCAATAGATTTAATTGTCGAGATGAAAATTCTCGATGATTCATGCAGAAAATACAACCAATTCCATTAGAGAATTAAATTTTTCACGTATTATGTTAAGTTCTTTGGGTATTTTAAAAAAAATTTTTAACGATTAAAAAAACAAATTTAATTTGTACACGTGAAAATAGATTTAATTATATAGATACAAATCATAGATTTCCCTCGCGTGGATAGCAATCAAAAGAAGTGTAAAATTAATAAAATATTTCACTTATTTTATGAAGGTTATTTCTGGCTTCCTTTTGTAAATTTTACATTTAAATCCCTTTAAAATCCTTTGAATTCCTTCATACATAATATTTATTGGACAGATAAAATTAAAGGTAAATCTCTCCTGCAGAAAAAATAAATAATGCATTTGCATAATTACTTAAATATGGCTGTCATCTTTTGACGGGACGTGTTTTGATATTTTTACATTTAATAATTTAAAAATCAGTATTCTTTTTTTTTTTTTAAATCGAAAATAGGTTTAATGGAAGTGGAAAAATCAGGCGTGGCTGACCACATATGGAGAGAAAACGGAGATCACAGCCCTCTGTGGAATCAGGTTGAGATCATAGACAAAGAACACCATTGAGTCGACCAAGCATAGAAATGGATACAATGTGGGAAAAGCGATAATAACAAAAAAATTGCCATATGAGCTCTGGTAAAAACATAATGATAACAGCAAAAATTGCAATATGAGAACTAATGTTTGCTGGAGACATTAGGTTTATAATACCCAGAAATTCATACACAGAGGACACATGACACAGTGGATAAAGGCATTGGTTAGATGCGGTGACAGGTGTGTGAGTTCAATACCTGTTAAGGCGGTGGAGAACTTGAAGAGGGGAATTAACGGGAGATAACTGACATCCATTAGACATGTCACGTGGAACTAGAACAGTCTACCCCAGTGAGCGAAATAAAGGGTTCAGTTTGACATTCCAACCACCTGAAGAAGGCCGGAGTGTACAAAGGCTGAAACTTTATAACAAATATGGCGACAAAGATGAGGACAATAGTCAGAATAATGTAAATAGTGTGGTTTAATTTTGTGGATAAAAATCTGACATGACTTTTTCAGAAAATATATGTAATACAAAAGGTTTGCCTATCGCCCGGTTCACACATCTATTTTTTTGAACGGTTTATCTCTTGTTTTCTATTTAAAGTTGGGTTTTGCGGGCCCTTCTTAAGTTTCCTCATTCTTTTTCACTCCCTTGCGTCTCTGTGGCATTATCGACTTACCTATGGTGAATTGATTAAAAATACAAGAATATTACTTATCGTATTTTCAGTCAGAAAAACAAGAAATTTGCGGCTTGGAAGACGCACCATAATATTGGAAAGAAATTTCTGAGAGAAAAAGACATTCTCATACAAAAACACATTCACCACACTTCCCTCACATACTGGCGCCATGTATTGTTTACATTAATTACTCGGTCGATTTAGTTTGTATGGCAGGGACATATGAAAACAGTTTCAGAAAACATCCGCCGCTGCTAGTAAACAGAGCATGTTTGGGAACAGGCTCGGCTCCTGGAAGGTTTATCGTCTTGGAAATACTTGTAACAAGTAAGTAGTGAGGTTAATCATAAAAAGGCTGAATTATATATATATATATATATATATATATATATATATATATAATTAAAATTATAACTTACTCAACATACAAATCCACGTTTATCGGTCAATACGAATTAGGTGACCGTCCAAGATTACTTGAGGCATAATGTCTTTTTTACATTTGTCTTGGAAGATACGTATTTTTCAGGAAAATGTACGTCTTTAAGTCGCGGAAAATACGGTAAATATTAATATTATTTTATGCAATGAATCGTGTTACATTTGAACATTTCTATTTTAATGATATGAAAAAGCAAATTCTTTTCTGACATGTGATAATAAAGTTTAATGTAGGAATAAAAATTAAAAAAATAAATAAAAATCCGAAATGCGACCCAGAGAAAAAAAAGTTTGGGAGTTACTGATAAAAGGTATCAGTATAGGCCAAGGAAGCGGCAGGCAGAGGTAAAATGGCCAGACAACGTCACCGAGAGAAATGGAAGGTCATCGCATGTAACTGAGACATATAGAGGGAGTTGGTCATGTAATTCAGCCGTACAATTCGAACGTTTTACGAAACAATTTATTTCGGTGATGAGACAAGATGATGATAGTGATGACGATGATGATGAACCCTAACAGACCGCAGTCTAAACTGTTGTAATTTTCTTAAAATATCAAACAATAAGAGTAACCCTCCACGGCATTCTTGATCAGTTTTCTTCCTTCTAAGATGAAGTCCGGAATCAGGACGTTGTTAATTCTACTTTTTGCCATATCAGCTGCAAAAAAAATATTGCCATTTTGGCATTTAGCTTAATGACGTGTTGGTGTTGCGAGACGCCTCGGGAGATGAGCGACACGGTGACTTTGAAAAGCGAATTAATGACAAAAAAAAAAAAAATCGCCAGGCTGAGACTGAAACTTTGGAGAAAAAAAAAAAATAGAGGAAGGAAGAAATCGAAATGTAATTATATATGTAATTATCCAAAGGTGACATTTAAGTAGGTATCTAATTCGTCATTCTAGGAGGTGCTGAAAAATTATCTTCCCGGAAAAGTTTGTTGATATTTGTTCATTTGGACAAATTGCTGAAAATATATCATCAACACGCACAATTACATATACACACACGCACACATAAATATATATATATATATATATATATATATATATATATATATATATATTGAACAATAAAAAAATATTAAAAAATTAAAATCTTCAGACACACTGGGTTGTAGATTAATATTCTTTCGTTTGTTTTATTATTATTTCATTTAGATTCCTCGACTAGTTTCGGCAAAAATGGCCATCATCGAGAGAAGAAATATTTCATTGCTTGCTGGTAGCAGTAACTACAGAAAATATTTTAAATTTATATATATATATATATATATATATATATATATATATATTATCGGGGACAAAGTCCGACAATTGATATTATAGACATTTTTATGTTTAACGTTCTTTTTATAGATACATGTATTTAAAAAAATGCTCTGTTTGTTTATAATAAACAAATTAAAAAAACTAATTTATTGTTAAACATAAAAATGTCTTTAATAAATAAATTGTCGGATTTTGTCCATTTCTTAATATATGACGTCATTTGTTTACATTTGATACGCTATGAGCAGTTATGAATGTACGAGATTCATGGAAGATTGAAGTTTATAAGCAGTAAATTCGACCTTGCCAACCGAACGAGTACGCATTTTTGTGGCCGAACATTAAGGCACGTCAGCGTAAATGACGGTTCTGTATAGGATGAAGGTTCGAATCCTGTCAAAGGACGAATATTTTCTATAAAAAATTTCTTGGACATTCAGGCCGGTAAATGTTATTTAATACTGTTTATTATAAACAGAGCATTTACTTAAATACTTGTATCTATAAAAAAGAACGTTAAACATAAAAATGTCTTTAATATATATATATATATATATATATATATATATATATATATATATATATATATATAGGGTGCAATGGATAAATATATTCGTCTGAAATTACGGAAAAATGAAAAATAGCATAGTGATATGTCATTGTAATGATTAACAAAAATATTGAAGGTCAGAAAATTATCTTTAAAAATAACTAAATTGTAAATTTATTCAATAAAATATAATTGGAAATAAACACTAGCCTGTTTAAGCATTTTAAAGGTTTCTCCTGACACTTTTTTGGGCTATTCTCCTTGTTTATTTGTAAAAGGAATGCTGCCATAATTATTGATGAGGACAAAAATTGAGAGAAAATGATGTCATTGGAACGAACTATTTTTACACATAATCAAGAAAAAAATTTTTAAGTCCATTTAAAGTGTTCAAAAGAAATTTCTTATTCTTTCATAATTTGTTTGAGAAATAATATTAGTAGTAATGGATTGTAGTTTATATGAATGTTGATGATTCTGTTAAATTCGGACATTTGAAAAGATAAAATAAAAAGTAGATTGCTGCGTCATAAAATCTTTTTCAAAAATATAACGTTTTGATAGGAAAACTATATTTTATATAATATACACATTGAGGGGGTTTAGTTCCAATGTAAAAATTTCTAACAAAATTGTTAAAATTAAAATGAAATTTTTAAAAACAAATATTATTTTGAAAAAGAAACGGGATTCTCTTAAACAAGCAGCATGTTTGTAGAATATTCCTCTTGCCTGATATAAGGAAAATACAGAAATAATGATATTTTGAATAGACCCAGGGTAAGCAGACAAGATTTGTAAAAGGAAAAAGGCATTCGACAATTCTGATATATTGAATCTGAGAAAATGTTCTAAAACATAATAAATCCATTAAACTCATCCAACTTTTCAAATCTAAAATGGATATAGATCTTCAAAGAATGAAGAACAAAATTCTGAAATATTTCATATTGGAATTGGCTTGCAATTAATATTTAAGTTTAATAAAATAGTGGACGAAAAATTTAAATTTTACAAGTCACAAATTTATTTATTTATAAAAAACATGTTTAGTTAATAAATATTGCGATTAAAGAAAATGGATAAAAAAAAACAAAAAAATGAAAACAAAATTTTAAAAATTATATGATGGTTATTTTTACCAAAGAAATGCCCTTAATATATATCCATACAGCGAACATATATATATATATATATATATATATATATATATATATTTATATATATATATAATTTTAATTTTTTAATGAATAAAATATTTATAAAACGCATAAATTTCAAAATTTTAGTTATTTTCAACCCCGGATGAGAAATAAAAAAAAAAGATGGAACAGAAGATTGGAACTTTAATTCAATTTAATTCAAATAATTATATTGAAGTTTTCGGCTTTTTTTTGAAACATTAATGAATTATTATATTTGAAAGGAATCATATTTTTTAAATGAATAATTATGTTTTAATCTCATTTTTTGTATCAAACACTGTTTTTTTTCAAATAAAACCTGTCTTAAAAATACAAAAGAACTTCGGATATTTTACCTAAAAGTTCTTTCCTATTTTTTATATATTTTTTTTAAATTTTTACACAATTATTCAATATATTTTATATATTAATGTTTGTATGTGTATAATCTTTATTATATATATATATATATATATATATATATATATATATATATATATATATATCGCCTATATATTATGAAAAAAAAATAAAGAAATTTTATATTATATGATTTTTTAGATTTAAAATAAAATCAAAAACACACACCAGTCGACCTTTTTTGTCCCTCTCATCAGAACTACCGCCGGGAAACACAAATTATGAAGAGAAAAAAACCAATAAAAGTTTGTCATGGATGACATGAATATGAATTTTTTAGAAGATATTTGATTATAAATTACAGATATTACAACAAAGATTAGACGTAAACCAAACAAGTCCAAGCAAACAATCTCTTTGTTTACAAAAAGAAATTTTCGCTTGGACCTTATGAACACCGATTCCAACACCTTAAAACAACAATGAGAGAATGCTTTTGCCAAAACGGAAAACCAGTTTAGGCCAAAATCCATCGCACAATTATGGGATATTTTTATAAAGTGATTTGCAATCGAAGAACCAAAGAAATGTTATAACCAATGTTGAATATTATTTAGAAAGTCTAACATTTTAACATTCAAACATCAATTGATAAAAAAGAAAGGTTTTGAAACAAAATTGTTTTTTTTTAAATAAGTGATTTTTATAACCTATTTATGTTATAAATTTTGAATAAATATTTATAGATATATCTACTTGTATTACCCAGTTTTTCTTAAAAGAATATTAATTGTTGGTGATTGAATTTATTGAAATACACCAATTTTACCATTTCAAATTTATATATATATATATATATATATATATATATATATATATATATATATATATATGTATCAACGAAGAATTATTGGTCATTAATCAAACATGGATATGAAATCAAAAAGGAATAAATAAAAAAAATTTCGGTTTTATTTATATATTGCAATGACGAATATTCATCCTAACTAAAAATCCAGGTTTTTGAAAGTTAGATCAACGCCAGGACAGAATCAATACACATCTTGGAAGAAAAAATGGAATTGATCTTTTAAACAACAAAACACTTCATAAGCAATAAAAACACAAGAAAAATATTGGAACTCAATTGGGGTCTGTTCTACACGGCATCCGCCAACATTATCCGATAATTCTGAATGTTGAATTTTTATGCAAAAACACGTTGACGGGGAAAGTTGATTTGAAACCGAAAAAAATGTTTAGTGTTTGCCTAAAAAAAGACGGAATTTTTTATCATGGATTAAAATGAACAAAGCGATAAATGGAAGTTAATAATTTGTTTTCAAAGGAAGGTTTACTCAAAATTTTTGAAACTAAAAGATAATAAAATCAAAATTTATTAAAATAATTGTTTTTTTCCGTTTAATTATGATAAAATAAATAAAAACATTTGTTTACATTAACATACGCTCAGATTTTATCATATTTAAAAAAAAAACGGGAAATTTTTTGAGCCAGAAAAACAGCAATTTAAACTTGTTCAACTTTGCAAAAATAAACAATTCCGTTATTATTACTTTTTTAATATATTTTCCAATGAAACATGACCTTTTGCACATGTTAGTAATGTCCATTCCATGAAATTGTTCCACAGATTCACAGATTCTCGATTGATTTAAATCAGGAAAGTTTCAGGCTGGTCTATATAGTACTTTGATTTGCTCACTGGTAAGGCTTGCCAGTGTGTTGTGCAGCGTTACAATTTTCGTACGCTTCCTTGGAGTAACGTCCATCGCAGACAATGGCCGTAGGACAACTAATCGACAGTCGAGACAATAGTGTCTGCATGTGATAAAATCTGATGCAATCACGGATGACGCAATATTTTTCAAGGCCAAACAAATTTCATCATACACCAGAAAAAAATAGATTCATATTACTGCACACCACTGCAAATGACCTAATCTGAAAAAAAATAGAAATCGATTACACCCTGTCACTCCAGTGGGTCTAAAACTGACCGTATGGTGAAAAAAAGGAAACTAAAGTGGTTGTTTCAATTAATTTGCACAAGGATGTATAGAACACAAATTTAAATTTAAAAAATAGAAGGATTGATAATATTAAAAAATTTTTTTACTATATATAGTTATCTTTATTGTTCAATTCAACAGATTTGTTTTGGGATTTTTCTAATTCTTTTAGTGTAAATGAACAGAAAGATAAAATTTTTTTATTCCAAAAATTATTTACTTTTTTTTTTTTGTCGTTTTATCAACAAAATTTTTTTTTTAAATTTGTTAAATTAATGAATTAAAATGTTTTATTCCATTAATTAGTAGAAGGAAATTTGGAAATACAGTCAAAAATTTAAAATTTCATGAATAATATCTGCAAAAAAATTTGGTTACAACTGTTTTCAAATTTCGAATCATTGGGAAAAATTTAAAAAATGTCAAACAAATTTCGAAATCCAAAAATTTTTATCTTAAATGTATACTTTTACAAAAATTCTAAAATATATTTTTTTCACCAATGTAGTCGATTTCCTTTAAAATAAGGTTTTACTCAGGCAGATGTTCTATTGAACAAACAATTTTTTTATAAAAAACCAAATGTGTTTTTTAACCTTTTTAAAAAATATAAGTCCTATTTTTTTAAGAGATTTACTGTGGTTAAAAATGAAAACAAAATTAATTAAGAAACATATATAAATTTCGAAAGGTTTGACTTGATTTTTTTTAAAAACTTTCAGCAAAAAAAAAGAAATTTTTTGAAAAAAAAATTTACTCTTAAAAAAATTTTACATACAAATACATTGTTTAAACTGTTGTCCAAAAAATGCATTTAAAATTCAAATGAAAAAAAAATTTCATTTCTAAACATATTTTTTGGCCTTAACCTAACAATATTTTGAGATAATTTTTTGAAAAAACCATTTACCATATTTAAATTTTTTTCTTTTATTTTGATGAATTTGTTATTGATTGCAACCATTTAAATTGTGATAAGGTATTAATAAACAAAAAAATTAAATGGCATTTTTGGGAAGAACGGAAAAACACAAAAATAAAAATTTATGACTTTAAAACAAATATATTAATAGAAACAGTATAATATATAAAAATGTTTTACAGCAAGAAAAAGTAAAATCTATCAT
Organism: Acanthosepion pharaonis; assembly: GCA_903632075.3. Taxonomy (NCBI): domain Eukaryota; kingdom Metazoa; phylum Mollusca; class Cephalopoda; order Sepiida; family Sepiidae; genus Acanthosepion; species Acanthosepion pharaonis. Next base: position 286,884 of record CAHIKZ030001904.1, read on the forward strand.
TTTCCCCGATCAAAAATGAAATACTTTTTTCAAAAATTTAAAAAAAAATAAAATGACTTCAAAAATGTTTTCATAAAATTTGGATTCATGAAATGTTTCAAATATTCAATGTTCTGGCAAATTCTTCAGGACCAAAATATTTGAATGAGAAGTGTAATAACCATGTGAAAATTTACATTAAAAGACTGTTGTGTGTTTTTTTATAAAAGATTAAAAATTCAAGAATTTAAGTAAAACGAAAAAACCTTAAAATTTTTAAATATAATATTTTGAGATAATATATTTATATAAATATTTATATATATTTATACCAAATTTTTGTCCTTATTTTATTGTTATATTTAAATGTTTCACTTTTGTAGACTCTGGCCTTCTTCCCAAAACAATATGTTGGATAATTTTGAACTGAACCCTTTATTTTGTTTTTTGATTTTTCTAGTTCAAACATTAATGCCTTTTGAAAGAAAATTTTCAGTTATTTCTATTATAAAATTTTCTCCAACTTTTGTTTACCTTAAAAAAACTCAGGTATTGAATTGTTCCAAATAATTTTAGGTCAATCACTGGATAATTTTAAATCATTGATATAACTTTTATCCACTGAACCATGGCCATTAATAAAATAAACAAACATTCCAACATACATCATCTGAAGAAGGCTTTTGGAGCATATAAAAGCAATTTTTTAAAAACAATCGAATAATGTAAACATGTTTTGAAAAAATGTAAACAACAAAAAAAATTTTTAAAATTTTTGAGTTTTTCTGGCCATTAATGGAAAAAGAGAAAATTTTAAAAAAATTTGATTTGTTCATAATTTGAATGATATAATTTGGTCAATATATAAAAAATATATAAATTTTTGCTGGCCTAATAGATCCAAATTTCTTTAAAAAAATAAATGCCTTGAATTTAGTAAATATTTGTCTAAAGGAGGACAATTTAAACCAAAAAAAAAAGATAAACCAGAATAATTAGGCGAATTTATATATGAAAGAAAACTTTTGAAAAGGACTTTTGGATTAAAAATAAATATATATCAATTAAAAAAATGAAAAATTCATATATCAGAAAAAAAAAATTAAAAAGTTGCGTGGAATTGTATATGATTTATTATTTAGCCTTTTTGTAAAATCATATAATTTTACAAAATATTTGCTTTTATGATATATATATTCAAAAACGCAATGTGTTTTTATATTATTGAAATGAAAAATAAGAAATTTTTTTTAATATAGGTATGGATGAGACTTCATTTACCAACAAATACCATATTTGAAAATTTTTTAGAAATTTCCATTCGAAAAAGAGAAAACCAATTTCACTGATACCAATCAGATTTTTTTGTTGTTGTTTGAATTTAATTGAAGCACAAAAATAAAGATGTTTAAAAACACACTAAAAAATTTTCATAAAAATTCATGAAAAAATATAAAAAATATGGAAAATTTCAAAAGATAAAAAATTAAAAAAATAGAACAATAATAACATCTATTAAAAAAAAAAATAATATAGATAATAAAAGGTCTAAAAAAATATTCAATCAAAAATAATATAAATATTTTTTTTTAGGCAGATCAAAACGTTTGAAATCAAAATATTTGAAGAAAAAAAAAATAATTTATTGAAACCCTTGGTGAATTTATTGCCTAGAATTTGATAATCTCAAGAAAATGAAAAAACCATTGATATTTTTTTAAAAAAAAACCTACCTGTTAGGAAGGATTTGATGATTAAAGAAATTTTTTCATGATTCCAAAATAAAAAAGATTCTATATAAGCCTTGGTGAAATTGATGGATTTGATAAAATCTATAAACTATGGTCCTCAATTTGTTTTTAATAAAAAGAGCCTAAACAAATTCTTTGTGATGGTCAAGGAGAATTATATTTAAAAATTCAAATGAATGAAACAAAATTATTCTTGAACACAGAAAAGTTTGTTGAATTAAAATTTGTTTGACAAATGAAAAAACAAATTAATGATGGCCTCAAATTTATTTTGAGAAATAATGAGGAGATCATGCATTATTTGATCTGGGTAAAAAGATTTGAAATTCTTTTGTAAAAATTGAAAAATACTTGTCTTGAAATGTGCAAACAAATAAACATTGGAAAGAATTTTTCCTTCAAGCAGTAGTTGAATATCTTTATAATATTGGGGATAATTAAAAAATTCTTAAAAAAACCATTAAATTTAATGTATAACATGTTCGATTTGGTTTCAAATCCATAATTTAAACAAATATTTTTTAATTCAACAAATAAATTTTTGTTTAATTAAATTGTATTTTCTAATTTTCAAAATATATAGATTTAGTTTGGGATATGAACTTATAAAAGTTCATATTGTTAAATTTTATATTTTAAATATATTCAGCCATATAAAAAATCGTCAAAATAATTGTTTGTAGACAAATTTCATTGGCTCCATTTCAATTTTTAAATACAATAATCAATTAATTTCAAATTTATCCAAATTATATAAATTGTGATAAAATAAATAAAACAATTACAAAATTTAGAAAAATACATAAAATTAAATTTTTGAAAAAATTTAAATGCATATGAAATCATTTTGAAAATAGTCTGAATAAAATATATATATATATAAATATATATAAATATTAAACATATTTGTATAATAGGAAATGTTTGGTATTTAAATAAAATGGTGAATCAACCTTAAATAATTATAATTTTTGAAAATGTGAATTTTGTCTATATCTTTGAATGATGCAATTATGGATTTAAAAACGTTTGAATCAATAAAAAATTCTTATGATAACTGAGATTTGAAATATAAAAGATTTCAGGATCAAATTAAAATAATTTATATTTATTCAAACATAAGAATTCATCTTCATTTTTATATTGATTTAAATAATCAAAGTGAAAAAGATTAAAAAAATGATGAATAATTTTCACTGAATATAATGGAAAATATCTCTGAGAAAATAAATTAAACAATTTGATTATTTAAAATTATTAATACTATTCCTCATCTCAATAATTTAAAAAGTAGTGAAAAATATGGAAATGAATATGGCAAAAAAATTTTAGGAGGATAACAGCGAATAAAAAAATAAATAAGATAAAATCATAAAGAATCATTATGATAACAAATATATGCCAAAATCAAAAAAAAATTGAATAGAATTTAAATGGAATGACAATGAGGATAACAGTCCGAATAATGTAAATAAATTAATCAAGATTTAATTGAAAAATCCGAATCAGAGATATAGAGATAAAAACGTTTAATAAATATGGTAAATGAAGATGAGGATAACAGAATTGAATAATGTAAATAATGTAAGTAATCATAATACCTCATCTCAGAGATATAGAGGCCAAAAAAACTTGTGAATATCTAAAATATGGCAACAAAGGATAACAGTCTGAATAATGTAAATAATGAAAAAATCAATAAGAATCATTTAACAGATATAATAATTAAATAAAACGTTGTAAATATATAATACATAACAAAGATGAGGATATATTTCTGAATAATGTAAATAAATGTAAATAATCATAATGCCTCATCTCAGAAATATAGCAAAGATAAAATGAAAGTGGAATATAGTGTGAATAACAAATAATATAAGATAGAGGAAATATTCCGAATAATGTAAATAGTCTTTAGAATAATTATCATAAAGCCTCATCTCAGAGATAATATAACCAATGTCTGAATGGGGATAACAGTCTGAATAATGTAAATAATGTAAGTAAAAACCTCATTTCAATATGGCAATGAATATGAGGATAACAGTCTGAATAATGTAAATAATGTAAATAATCATAATACCTCATCTCAGAGATATAGATTGAAATATTATGAATATAAATGAAGAAAATAGTCAGTCTGAATAATGTAAAATAGTAATCATAATCTTTATCTGAGATATAGGGCCAAAAATTGTGAATATGGCAATGAAGATGAGGATAACAGTCTGAATAATGTAAATAATAATAAAATCATAATCATCATCTCAGAGATATAGACAGCCATTAAATATGGAAATCTTGTAATGAATATGGCAATGAAGATGAGGATAACAGTCTGAATAATGTAAATAATGTAAATGAATAATCAAATTCATAGAGAGATAATGTAAATAATGAAACGTTGTGAATATGGCAAATGGCAAGATGAGGATAACAGTCTGAATAATGTAAGGAAAGTAATAATAATAATCATTTTCATTTATATAGATCAATGAAATAAAGAAGGAAATGGGGATAACAAATGAATATGGCAATGAAGATGAGGATAACAGTCTGAATAATGTAAATAATAAGTAATCATAATACCTCATCTGAATAATGTAAATAGACAGTAATTATATCATTAGAACTAGTCATTGGATCATAACCAATATGTCAATGAAGAAACAGTGTGAATAATGAAATGGCAATGAAATCATGAGGATAATAGTCTGAATAATATAAATAATAAAGAAATCATAATACCTCATCTCAGAAATATGTAAGCCCAAAAATATTAAAATATGACAATGAACTAATGAAGGATAATCCAGTCTGAATAGTCTGAATAATGTAAATAATGTAAGTAATCATAATACCTCATTTCAGAGATATATAATTAAAAAATTGTGAATATGGCAATGAAGATGGGGATAACAGTCTGAATAATGTAAATAATGAAAGTAATCATAATACCTCATCTCAGAGATATAGAGATTGAAACGTTGTGAATATGGCAATGAAGATGAGGATAACAGTCTGAATAATGTAAATAATGTAAATAATCATAATAACCTCATCTCAGAGATATAGAGAAACATATGTGAATATGGCCAAAAGATGGGGATAACAGTTGAATAATGTAAATAAATAATCATAAATCTCAGATGAGGACAATAGAGATTGAAAATAATGTAAATGAAGATGGGGATAACAGTCTAATAATAATGCCTCAAGTAATCATAATACCTCAGAGATAGAGAAATTGAAATATTATGAATATGGCAATGAAGATGAGGATAACAGTCTGAATAATGTAAATAATGTTTAATAATCATAATAGAAATATTTCAGAGATATAGAAGGAAAAACGTAAATAATAAATATGGCAATCAAAGATGAGGATAACAGTCTGAATAATGTAAAATAATGTAAATAATCTGAATAAACCTCATCTCAGAGATATAGAGATAGATGAAAATTGAAAATATGGCAATGAATGAAGATGGGGATAACAGTCTGAATAATGTAAATAATATAAGTAATCATAATACCTCATCTCAGAGATATAGAGATTGAAAAATTGTGAATATGGCAATGAAGATGGGGATAACAGTCTGAATAATGTAAATAATGTAAGTAATCATAATACCTCATATTCAGAGATATAGAGTGGAAAAATTGTAATAAATATGGCAATGAAGATGAGGATAACAGTCTGAATAATGTAAATAATGTAAGTAATCATAATACCTCATATTCAGAGATATAGAGGAATTGAAAATTGTGAATATGGCAATGAAGATGGGGATAACAGTCTGAATAATGTAAATAATGCAAAAGTAATCATATGTCCTCATTTCAGAGATATAGAGATTGAAAAATTTGTGAATATGGCAATGAAGATGAGGATAACAGTCTGAATAATGTAAATAATATAAGTAATCATAATACCTCATCTCAGAGATATAGAGATTGAAATATATGAATATGGCAATGAAGATGGGGATAACAGTCTGAATAATGTAAATAATAAAAGTAATCATAATACCTCATATTCAGAGATATAGACAGATCTGAATAATATAAAAATGTTTGTAAATATGGCAACAAAGATGAGGATAACAGTCTGAATAATGTAAATAATGTAAGTAATCATAATACCTCATCTCAGAGATATAGACAGATATGAATATGTACAAAAGATTGAAAGTTGAATATAAATATGGCAATGAAGATGAGGATAACAGTCTGAATAATGTAAATAATAACAGTCATAAATAAATAATCTCATAAAATATATTTCAGATATAGAGATTGTAAAAACGTTTAATGAATATGGCAATGAAGATGAGGATAACAGTCTGAATAAAAATAAAATAATGTAATAATAATCATAATACCTCATCTCAGAGATATAGAGATTGAAACGTTGTATGAATATGGCAATGAAGATGAGGATAACAGTCTGAATAATGTAAATAATGTAATAACATAATAATCATAATCTCAGAAATATCAGACAGATATATAGATTGAAAAAAAATGAATATGGCAAATGAAGATGAGGATAACAGTCTGAATAATGTAAATAATGTAATGTAAATAATCATAATACCTAGATATAATTTCAGAGATGATAATGAAGATGGGGATAAAAAATTGTAAATAAATATGTAATCAATGAAGATGAGGATAACAGTCTGAATAATGTAAATAATGTAAGATAATCATAATACCTCATCTCAGAGATATAGACAGGGCCAGAAATGTTGTGTTGTGAATATGGCAATGAAGATGAGGATAACAGTCTGAATAATGTAAATAATGTAAGTAATCATAATACCTCATTTCAGAAATAGAGATTGAAATCTCATGAATATCACAAGAAGAGATAACAGTCTGAATAATGTAAATAACCAATTAATAATCATTTCAGAGATATAGAAATTGTGAATATGGCAATGAAGATGGGGATAACAGTCTGAATAATGTAAATAATGTAAGTAATCATAATACCTCATTTCAGAAATATAGACAGATAAGAATGAAAAATTAATAAATATGGCAATGAAGATGAGGATAATAGTCTGAATAATGTAAATAATGTAAGTAATCATAATACCTCATTTCAGAGATATAGAGATTGAAAAATATGAATATGGCAAATGAAATGGAATAGTATGAATAATGTAAATAATGAGGTAATCATAATAGTCATTTGAATAATGAAAAAATTGTGAATAAAAATGAAGAAATAACAGTCTGAATAATTTAAATAATGTAAGTAATCATAGACCAATTTCAGAAAGAGATTGAAAATGTTGTGAATATGGCAAATGAAGATGAGGATAACAGTCTGAATAATGTAAATAATTTAAGTAATCATAATAATACCTCATTTCAGAGATATAGAGAGATTTTGAAATGAAAAAGATGAAATAATAAATATGGCAATGAAGATGAGGATAACAGTCTGAATAATGTAAATAATGTAATAATAAATAATACCTCATTTTCAGAGATATAGAGAAAAACCTTATTGTGAATATGGATTGAAAATGAAAGATGGGATAACAGTCTGAATAATGTAAATAATGTAAGTAATCATAATACCTCATTTCAGAAATATAGAGACAAATACTGAATATGGAAAATGAAGAAATAACAGTCTGAATAATGAAAAATATGGCAATGAAGATCATTTCAGAGATAAGATTGAAATATTGTGAATATGGCAATGAAGAAAAAATGAATAATGTAAATAATGTAAATAATCATAAACCTCAATTTCAGAGATATAGAGATTGAAACATTATGAATCTCAATGAAGATGGGGATAACAGTCTGAATAATGTAAATAATGTAAGTAATCATAATACCTCATTTCAGAATATAGAAAGAATGAAAATTGTGAATATGGCAATGAAGATAAAGGATAACAGTCTGAATAATGTAAATAATGTAAATAATCATAATACCTCATCTCAGAGATATAGAGATACAAAAAAATTGTGAATATGGCAATGAAGATGAGGATAACAGTCTGAATAATGTAAATAATGTAAGTAATCATAATACCTCATTTCAGAGATATAGAGGCCAAAAATTGTTGAATATGGCAATGAAGATGGGGATAACAGTCTGAATAATGTAAATAATGTAAAAGTAATCATAATACCTCATCTCAGAGATATAGATTGAAACGTTTAATGAATATGGCAATGAAGATGAGGATAACAGTCTGAATAATGTAAATAATGTAAGTAATCATAATACCTCATTTCAGAGATATAGAGATTGAAAATTATGAATATGGCAATGAAGATGAGGATAACAGTCTGAATAATGTAAATAATGTAAATAATCATAATACCTCATTTCAGAGATATAGACCAAAATATTGTGAATATGGCAATGAAGATGGGATAACAGTCTGAATAATGTAAATAATGTAAATAATCATAATACCTCATTTCAGAGATATAGACAGATTGAAATATTGTGAATATGGCAATGAAGATGAGGATAACAGTCTGAATAATGTAAATAATGTAAGTAATCATAATAACCTCATTTCAGAGATATAGAGATTGATTTTGAATTGTGAATATGGCAATGAAGATGGGGATAACAGTCTGAATAATGTAAATAATAAAAGTAATCATAATACCTCATTTCAGAAATATATAGATAGAAAGATAAAAAAAAAATGAATATGGCAATGAAGATGAGGATAACAGTCTGAATAATGTAAAATAATGTAAATAATAATAATCTCCTCATTTCAGAGAGATAGAGGCCAAAACGTTGAAATGAATATGGCAATGAAGATGAGGATAACAGTCTGAATAATGTAAATAATGTAAAGTAATCATAATACCTCATTTCAGAGATATGAGAGATTGAAATATTATGAATATGGCAATGAAGATGAGGATAACAGTCTGAATAATGTAAATAAAAGTAATCATAATACCTCATCTCAGAGATATGAAAGATTGAAATATTGTGAATATGGCAAATGAAGATGAGGATAACAGTCTGAATAATGTAAATAATGTAAGTAATCAGAAATACCTCATTTCAGAGATATAGAGATTGAAATATTTGTGAATATGGCAATGAAGATGAGGATAACAGTCTGAATAATGTAAATAATGTAAGTAATCATAATACCTCATTTCAGAATATAGAGATTGAAAATGGAAACGAATATGAATATGGCAATGAAGATGGGGATAACAGTCTGAATAATGTAAATAATGTAAGTAATCATAATACCTCATCTCATAGAGATATAGAATTGTGAATATGGAAATGAAGATGGGAAACAGTTGAATAATGTAAATATGGCAATAAAGATGATAGGATAACATGAATATGGCAATGAAGATGAATACAGTAAATAATGTAAATAATGTAAGTAATCATAATACCTCATTTCAGAGATATATAGATTGAAACGTTTGATGAATATGGCAATGAAGATGAGGATAACAGTCTGAATAATGTAAATAATGTAAAAGTAATCATAATACCTCATTTCAGAATATATAGATTGAAAACATTGTGAATATGGCAATGAAGATGGGGATAACAGAATGAGGAAATGTAAATGAATAATGTAAATAATCATAATGAACCTCATCTCAGAAATATATAGAGATTAAAAATGAAACATTGTGAATAAATGGCATAAAAGATGAGGATAACAGTCTGAATAATGTAAATAATGTAAATAATAATAATAAATCATTAGAGAGATATAGAGATTGAAAACTTTTAATGAATATGGCAAAAGAAGATGAGGATAACAGTCTGAATAATGTAAATAATGTAAGTAATCATAATAATACCTCATTTCAGAGATATAGATTGAAATATTGAAAATGAATATGGCAATGAAGATGAGGATAACAGTCTGAATAATGTAAATAATGTAAAATAATCATAATACCTCATTTCAGAGATAAAGAGGCCAAAAAATTAAAATGAATATGGCAATGAAGATGAGGATAACAGTCTGAATAATGTAAATAATGTAAGTAATCATAGAAACCTCATTTCAGAGATATAGAGGAAACGTTGTAATGAATATGGCAATGAAGATGAGGATAACAGTCTGAATAATGTAAATAATGTAAGTAATCATAATACCTCATTTCAGAGATATAAATTGAAAATTATGAATATGGCAATGAAGATGAGGATAACAGTCTGAATAATGTAAATAATGTAAGTAATCATAATACCTCATTTCAGAGATATAGATTGAAAAAATTGAAATGAATATGGCAATGAAGATGAGGATAACAGTCTGAATAATGTAAATAATGTAAAGTAATCATAATAACCTCATTTCAGAGATATAGATTGAAAAATTATGAATATGGCAATGAAGATGAGGATAACAGTCTGAATAATGTAAATAATGTAAGTAATCATAATACCTCATTTCAGAGATATAGATTGAAATATGAATATGGCAATGAAGATGAGGATAACAGTCTGAATAATGTAAATAATGTAATAATCATAATACCTCAGATCAGATAATAGTCTGAAATAATGAAAATGGCAATGAAGATGAGGATAACAGTCTGAATAATGTAAAAAATATAAGAATCATAATACCTCATTTCAGAGATATAGAGATGAAAAATGTATGAATATGGCAATGAAGATGAGGATAACAGTCTGAATAATGTAAATAATGTAAGTAATCATAATACCTCATTTCAGAGATATATAGATTGAAAAATTGTGAATATGGCAATGAAGATGGGGATAACAGTCTGAATAATGTAAATAATGTAAGTAATCATAATACCTCATTTCAGAGATATAGATTGAAATATTGTGAATATGGCAATGAAGATGAGGATAACAGTCTGAATAATGTAAATAATGTAAGTAATCATAATACCTCATTTCAGAGATATATAGAGCCAAAAATATTATGAATATGGCAATGAAGATGAGGATAACAGTCTGAATAATGTAAATAATGTAAGTAATCATAATACCTCATTTCAGAGATATATAGATTGAAATATTGTGATAAAATATGGCAATGAAGATGAGGATAACAGTCTGAATAATGTAAATAATGTAAGTAATCATAATACCTCATTTCAGAGATATAGATTGAAATATTATGAATATGGCAATGAAGATGAGGATAACAGTCTGAATAATGTAAATAATGCAAAATAGGTCAAATAATCATAATACCTCATTTCAGAGATATATAGATTGAAATATTATGAATATGGCAATGAAGATGAGGATAACAGTCTGAATAATGTAAATAATGTAAGTAATCATAATACCTCATTTCAGAGATATAGAAATTGAAATAGTTGTGAATATGGCATAAAAGATGAGGATAACAGTCTGAATAATGTAAATAATGTAAGTAATCATAATACCTCATTTCAGAGATATAGATTGAAAAAATTGTGAATATGGCAATGAAGATGAGGATAACAGTCTGAATAATGTAAATAATGTAATAATCATAATACCTCATTTCAGAGATATAGATTGAAACTGATTATGAATATGGCAATGAAGATGAGGATAACAGTCTGAATAGTAAAAATAATGTAAATAATCATAATACCTCATTCAGAAATTAGAGAGATATAAAGATTGAAATATTATGAATATGGCAATGAAGATGAGGATAACAGTCTGAATAATGTAAATAATGATAAATAATCATAATACCTCATTTCAGAGATATAGAGATTGAAAATTATGAATATGGCAATGAAGATGAGGATAACAGTCTGAATAATGTAAATAATGTAAATAATCATAATACCTCATTTCAGAGATATAGACAGATTGAAATATTGTGAATATGGCAATGAAGATGAGGATAACAGTCTGAATAATGTAAATAATGTAAATAATCATAATACCTCATTTCAGAGATATAGATACTGAAAAAACGTTTGTAATGAATATGGCAATGAAGATGAGGATAACAGTCTGAATAATGTAAATAATGTACATAATCATCTCAGAAATCATTTCAGAGATATAGATTGAAAATTGTGAATATGGCAATGAAGATGAGGATAACAGTCTGAATAATGTAAATAATGTAATAATCATAATACCTCATATAGAGAGATATAGAGATTGAAACGTTGTAATGAATATGGCAATGAAGATGAGGATAACAGTCTGAATAATGTAAATAAAAAAGTAATCATAATACCTCATTTCAGAAATATATAGATTGAAATATTGTGAATATGGCAATGAAGATGGGGGATAACAGTCTGAATAATGTAAATAATGTAAGTAATCATAATACCTCATTTCAGAATATATAGGCCAAAAGTCTGAATAATTGTGAATATGGCAACAAAGATGAGGATAACAGTCTGAATAATGTAAATAATGTAAATAATAAATCATAATACCTCATTTCAGAGATATAGAATTGAAATATTATGAATATGGCAATGAAGATGAGGATAACAGTCTGAATAATGTAAATAATGTAAGTAATCATAATACCTCATTTCAGAGATATAGATTGAAACGTTGTGAATATGGCAATGAAGATGGGATAACAGTCTGAATAATGTAAAAATGTAAATAATCATATACCTCATTTCAGAGATATAGAGATTGAAAATTGTGAATATGGCAATGAAGAAAGGGATAACAGTCTGAATAATGTAAATAATGTAAGTAATCATAATACCTCATTTCAGAGATATAGAAGGAAAAACGTTGTGAATATGGCAATGAAGATGAGGATAACAGTCTGAATAATGTAAATAATGTAAATAATCATAATACCTCATTTCAGAGATATATACTGAAGGAAAACGTTGTAATGAATATGGCAAATGAAGATGAGGATAACAGTCTGAATAATGTAAATAATGTAAGTAATCATAATACCTCATTCAGAAATAGATAGAAATATTGAAACAATGAAATGGGGAATATGAATAATGTAAATAATGTAATCAATGAAGATGAGGATAACAGTCTGAATAATGAATAATGTAAATAATGTAAGTAATCATAATACCTCATTTCAGAGATATAGAGATTGAAAACATTGTGAATATGGCAATGAAGATGAGGATAACAGTCTGAATAATGTAAATAATGTAAAGTAAATAATACCTCATTTCAGAGATATATAGATTGAAATATTATGAATATGGCAATGAAGATGAGGATAACAGTCTGAATAATGTAAATAATGTAAATAATCATAATACCTCATTTCAGAGAGATAGAAAGGCCGAAACGTTGTGAATATGGCAATGAAGATGAGGATAACAGTCTGAATAATGTAAATAATGTAAGTAATCATAATACCTCATTTCAGAGATATAGAGAGAAATATAATGAATATGGCAATGAAGATGGGGAAATATCTGAATAATGTAAATAATGAAGAAGGATAACAGTCTGAATAATGAAATAATGTAAATTATGAATATGGCAATCAAAGATGAGGATAACAGTCTGAATAATGTAAATAAGTAAGGATAATAAATTTCAGAGATATAGAATTGAAATATTATGAATATGGCAATGAAGATGAGGATAACAGTCTGAATAATGTAAATAATGTAAGTAATCATAATACCTCATTTCAGAGATATATAGAAAAATATTGTGAATATGGCAATGAAGATGAGGATAACAGTCTGAATAATGTAAATAATGTAAGTAATCATAATACCTCATTTCAGAGATATAGAGCCAAAATATTGTGAATATGGCAATGAAGATGAGGATAACAGTCTGAATAATGTAAATAATGTAAGTAATCATAATACCTCATTTCAGAGATATAAAGATTGAAAACGTTGTGAATATGGCAATGAAGATGAGGATAACAGTCTGAATAATGTAAATAATGTAAGAATCATAATCACCTCAGAAATCAGAGATATGAAGAGATTGAAAAACGTTGTGAATATGGCAATGAAGATGAGGATAACAGTCTGAATAATGTAAAAATGTAAGTAATCTGAATAATACCTCATCTCAAAATATAGAGATTGAAATGAAACATGAATGAATATGGCAATGAAGATGAGGATAACAGTCTGAATAATGTAAATAATGTAAATAATGTAAGTAATCATAATACCTCATTTCAGAGATATAGAGATTGAAATATTGTGAATATGGCAATGAAGATGGGGATAACAGTCTGAATAATGTAAATAATGTAATCATAATACCTCATTTCAGAGATATAGAGATTCATATGAATATAATGAAATGGGGATAACAGTCTGAATAATGTAAGAAATATAAGAATCATAATACCTCATTTCAGAAATATAGTGAAATAAATGAATATGGCAATGAAGATGAGGATAACAGTCTGAATAATGTAAATAATGTAAGTAATCATAATACCTCATTTCAGAGATATAGAGATTGAAAATTGTGAATATGGCAATGAAGATGAGGATAACAGTCTGAATAATGTAAAAATAATGTAAGTAATCATAATACCTCATTTCAGAAGATAGATAGATTAAAAAATATGGGATGAATATGAATAATGAAGATGAGGATAACAGTCTGAATAATGTAAATAATAATCATGAAAATAATCATAATAATAAATAATTCAGAGATATAGATTGAAAAATTGTGAATGAATATGGCAATGAAGATGAGGATAACAGTCTGAATAATGTAAATAATGTAAGTAATCATAATACCTCATTTCAGAGATATAGATATGAAAGGCTGAAAAATTTATGAATATGGCAATGAAGATGAGGATAACAGTCTGAATAATGTAAATAATGTAAATAATAATCATAATACCTCATTTCAGAGATATAGAGATTGAAATATTATGAATATGGCAATGAAGATGAGGATAACAGTCTGAATAATGTAAATAATGTAAGTAATCATAATACCTCATTTCAGAGATATAGATATGATGAAATGAAATGAAATGAATATGGGCAATGAAGATGTAAATAATGGGATAACAGTGATTGAAAATAATAATAAAAGATGGGGATAACAGTCTGAATAATAAATAATGTAAATAATCATAATACCTCATTTCAGAGATATAGATTGAAAAAATTATGAATATGGCAATGAAGATGAGGATAACAAGTCTGAATAATGTAAATAATGTAAGTAATCATAATACCTCATTTCAGAGATATAGAGATCAAAAAGTTGTTATGAATATGGCAATGAAGATGAGGATAACAGTCTGAATAATGTAAATAATGTAAGTAATCATAATACCTCATTTCAGAGATATAGATTGAAATATAATGAATATGGCAATGAAGATGAGGATAACAGTCTGAATAATGTAAATAATGTAAGTAATCATAATACCTCATTTCAGAGATATAGAGATTGAAAATTGTGAATATGGCAATGAAGATGAGGATAACAGTCTGAATAATGTAAATAATGAAAGTAATCATAATACCTCATCTCAGAGATATAAGAGAAAAATTTGTAATGAATATGGCAATGAAGATGAGGATAACAGTCTGAATAATGTAAATAATGTAAGTAATCATAATACCTCATTTCAGAGATAGACAGATAGGAAAATATTGTGAATATGGCAATGAAGATGAGGATAACAGTCTGAATAATGTAAAAATAATGTAAATAATAATAATAATACCTCATTTCAGAGATATAGATTGAAAATATTGTGAATATGGCAATGAAGATGAGGATAACAGTCTGAATAATGTAAATAATGTAAATAATAATTTCAGAGATATAATCATGAATATGGCAATGAAGATGGGGATAACATCTGAATAAGTAAATAATAATAATCATAAGGCCAAATATAGATTGAAATATTATGAATATGGCAATGAAGATGAGGATAACAGTCTGAATAATGTAAAAATAATGTAATATGGCAAATGAAGATGAGGATAAAGTCTGAATAATAAAATAAAGAGATAACAGTCTCATTTCAGAGATATAAATCTGAATCATTTACCCAAAAATAGATTGTGAATATGGCAATGAAGATGAGGATAACAGTCTGAATAATGTAAATAATGTAAGTAATCATAATACCTCATTTCAGAGATATAGAGGCCAAAATATTATGAATATGGCAATGAAGATGAGGATAACAGTCTGAATAATGTAAATAATGTAATAATCATAATACCTCATTTCAGAGATATAGAGGCAAAAACATGAAAATGAATATGGCAATGAAGATGAGGATAACAGTCTGAATAATGTAAATAATGTAAGTAATCATAATACCTCATTTCAGAGATATAGATAGTTGAAAAACATTGTGAATATGGCAATGAAGATGAGGATAACAGTCTGAATAATGTAAATAATGTAAAGTAATCATAATACCTCATTTCAGAGATATAGAGGCCAAAAAATTGTGAATATAATAATGCAAAGATGAGGATAACAGTCTGAATAATGTAAATAATGTAAGTAATCATAATACCTCATTTCAGAGAGATATAGATGAAATATTATGAATATGGCAATGAAGATGAGGATAACAGTCTGAATAATGTAAATAATGTAAGTAATCATAATACCTCATTTCAGAGATATAGATGGAAAAATGTTTATAAATATGGCAATGAAGATGAGGATAACAGTCTGAATAATGTAAATAAAAAAGTAATCATAATACCTCATTTCAGAGATATAGACAGAATATGGCAATGAATGAAATGTTGAATAATGTAAATAAAAAATAATCAAATAAAGATGAGGATAACAGTCTGAATAATGTAAATAATGTAAGTAATCATAATCATTTCTGAATAAGAGAAATAATGAAAGCCAAGGTTAACCTCATTTCAGAGAATGAAAATTGTGAATATGGCAATGAAGATGAGGATAACAGTCTGAATAATGTAAAATAATGAAATAATCATAATACCTCATTTCAGATATAGAAAGGCCAAAAGTTGTGAATATGGCAATGAAGATGGGGATAACAGTCTGAATAATGTAAATAATGTAAGTAATCATAATACCTCATTTCAGAGAAATTCAGAATATAATGAAGAGAGGATGAAACAGTTCTGAATAAAAATAATGTAATCAAATATGGGAAAAACAGTCTGAATAATGTAAATAATGTAAAGTAATAATGTAATCATAATACCTCATCTCAGAGATATAGATATTGAAACGTTGTGAATATGGCAATGAAAGATGAGGATAACAGTCTGAATAATGTAAATAATGTAAGTAATCATAATACCTCATCATTTCAGAGATATAGACAGATTGAATATTATGAATAAAAAGTTAATGTGAAAATATGGCAAATAAAGATGAGGATAACAGATTGAATAATGTAAATAATGCAATGTAATCATAATAACAGTCTCAATAATATAAATAATAGAATCAAAAAGGAATGAAATTTCAGCCAAAATTGAAAAATTATGAATATGACAATGAAGATGGGAATAACAGTCTGAATAATGTAAATAATGAAATAAATAATCATAATACCTCATTTCAGAGATATAGAGGCCAAAAATTGTGAATATGGCAATGAAGATGGGGATAACAGTCTGAATAATGTAAATAATAAAAGTAATCATAATACCTCATTTCAGAGATATAGAGATTGAAAAATTTTGAATATGGCAATGAAGATGAGGATAACAGTCTGAATAATGTAAATAATAATAATTTCAGTAATACAATTGAAATCATCTCAGAATATGGCAATGAAGATTTCAAAAATAATGTAAATAATATGGTAAAAATATTGAATCTAGATGGGATATGGTAAAACAAACAAAAGTGGGGATAATTGTCCATGAATAATGTAAATAATGTAATCAAGTAAACATTCTTTTAATGCCTCATTATCAGAGATATAGAGGCCAAAATGTTGTGAATATGGCAATGAAATGGTAATATGCAAACAAGGATAACAGTCTGAATAATGTAAATAATGTAAGTAATCATAATACCTCATTTCAGAGATATAGAGATTGAAAAATTGTGAATATGGCAATGAAGATGGGGATAACAGTCTGAATAATGTAAATAATGTAAGTAATCATAATGCCTCATTTCAGAGATATAGAATTGAAAAATTGTGAATATGGCAATGAAGATGGGGAAACAGTCTGAATAATAAAAATCAAAAATTTCAGAATATTCTTGAAATTATAATATTGAAGAATGGGGATAAAACATTCTAAATAATGAAAATAATAAATTCAGCCATATTCAAATGTTTCTAGAGTGAGAAATATTATGGTAAAATGCAATGAAAAGGATAACAGTCTGAATAATGTAAATAATGTAAGTAATCATAAACCTAATTTCAGAATAAGAGATTGAATTTGGTAGGAAAAGAAGATGAAGAAGTCTTTATAAAAACATTCATAAAATATTTGAAAATATAGGCAAATTCAGAATATTCAAAAGTTTCTAGGATAAGTGTCTGAATAATGTAAATAAATGTAAACAAATGTCAGAATGTCCATCTACTGGGTTTGAATTCCTGAAGATGCAATAACAGTTGAATTGTAAAATAATGTAAGTAATCATAATACCTCATTGAAGAGATATTTATAAAACATTCTGAAATAATGAAAATATAACAGTCTGAATAATGTAAATAAGCCATATTCAAATGTTTCTAGAGTGCCAAAAAATGGTAAATGCAAACAAATGTCAGAAGAATTGTCCATCTACTGGAATAATTAAATAATGTAATCATATATGAATTCATCAATGAAGATAGGATAAAAGTTAATTGATGAAGTCTTTATAAAACATTCTAAATAATGAAAATATAGGCAAATTCATAATATTCAAATGTTTCAGAGATATGAGTGGCTATGGTGAAATGGCAAACAAATGAGGATAATTGTCTGAATAATGTAAATAATGGGTTAATCATAATACCTCATTTCAGAGATATAGAGATTGAAAATTGTTTTGGTAGGATCGTTATTGAAGAAGTCTTTATAAAACATTCTAAATAATGAAAAATATAGGCAATGAAATGGGGATAACAGTCTGAATAATGTAAATAATATTCAAATGTTTCTAGATATAGAGATTGGAAAATTGTGAATATGGCAATGAAATGAGGATAACAGTCTGAAAATGTAAATAATTAAGTAATCATAATGGGTTTCATTCCTAGAGATATAGACATTCTTTTGGTAGGATGAATATGGCAATGAAATGATAAAACAGTCTAAATAATGAAAATATAGGCAAATTAATCATATTCAAATGTTTTTCAGAGATATATGGTAAATGCAAACATTGTGAATATGGCAATGAAGATGAGGATAACAGTCTGAATAATGTAAATAATGAAAAGTAATCATAAACATTCTAAATAAGAGATATAGGAAATTGAAATTCAATTATGAATATGGCAATGAAGATATGAGGATAACAAGTCAGAATAATCCATCTAATGGTAATCATAATACCTCATTTCAGAGATATAGAATTGAATTGTGAATATGCAAATGAAGAATCTTTATAAAATGAAGGAGGATAACAGTCTGAATAAAAAATCAAATGTTTATAAAATCAGAAATACCTCATGTCAGAATTATCCATCTATTGGTTTCATTGAATATGGCAAAAAGATGAGGATAACAGTCTGAATAATGTAAATAAAGTAATAATAATTCTAAATTTCAGAGATATAGGCAGATTCAAATATTCAAATATGGCAATGAAGATGGGGATAACAGTGCAAACAAATAATGAAATAATGTAAGTAATCATAATTCCTCATTTCAGATAATATAGAAATATAGAATATAAAAAGGATTGTGAATATGAAGAAGTCTTTAGGAAAACATTCTAAATAATGAAAATATAGAAAAATTCAGCCATGCCTCATTTCAGAGAATAATGTATATGGTAAATGCAAACAAATGTCAGAATATGGCAATCCATCTACTGGGTTTCATAATAGTGTTGCAATAACATTCTTGAATAAATAAATAATGTTGAAATCTTTATAAAACATTTCAATAATGAAAATATATTGAAATATTGTGAATATTCAAATGAATAGATGAGGATAACAGTCTGAATAATGCAAATAATATGTCAGAATTGTAAAATATGTCAGAATTGTCCAAAATAAAAATTGAAAAGTTTTATAAAAAACATTGATAGGTAGATTCAGGGATAGTTGAAGAATGTAAATAAAAGTAATCATAAAAAAATCAGAGATATATAGGAAAAATTTCAGCAATGAAGATGGGGATAACAGTCTGAATAATGTAAATAATATGGTAAATAATACCTCAAATGTCAGAAAATTGAATATGGCAATGAAGATGGAGGTTTCAAATCCTAAATGCATTCCTGAATATTCTTTTAAGGAATCGTTATTGCCTCATTTATAAAACATTCTAAATAATGAAAATATTGAAGGAAAATTCAATGAAGATGATTCAAATGTTTCTGAATAATGTAAATGGTAAATGCAAACAAATGTCAGAATTGTCCATCTACTGGGTTTCATTCCTAAGTGTTGCAATAACATTTCTTTTATAGATTGAGGATTGTGAATATTGAAGAAGTCTTTATAAAACATTCTAAATAATGAAAATATATAAAATTCAGCCATATTCAAATGTTTCTGAATATGCAATGAATATGGTAAATGCAAACAAATGTCAGAACTGTCCATCTACTGGGTTTCATTCCTAGTCTCAATAACATTCTTTTGGCCAAAACGTTATTGAATATGTCTTTATAAAACATTCTAAATAATGAAAATATAAATAAATTCAGTAATATTCACCTCATTTCAGAGATCTAGAGTGAATTGAATATGGTAAATGCATGGGAAAATGTCAGAATTGTCCATCTACTGGGTTTCATTCCTATATTGTTGAAAACTTTGTAAATTCTTTTGAAGATAGGATAAACAGTTGAATAATGAAAGTAATCAAAATGTTTTTAGAGAAAACATTCTAAATATGGCAATGAAAATATAGGATAAAATTCAGCCATATTCAAATGTTTCTAGTAATCATAATGCCTGGCAGAGATAAACATTGAAAATAATGAATAAACAAATGTCAGAGGATAACAGTCTGAATAATAAATAATGGGTTTCATAATAGTCATTCAGAGATAATATTCTTTTGGTAGGAGAATATGGCAATGGATATGGCAATGAATTATTGATAAAGTCGAAAACATTCTAAATAATGAAAATATACCTCAAATTCAGCCATATTCAAATGTTTGAATATGGAATATGGCAATGAATATGAGGATAAATGCAAACAAATGTCAGAATTGTCCATCTACATAATTTCATTCCTAGTGTAGCAATAACATTCTTTTGTAGGAATATGGCAATTGAAGAGGTCTTTATAAAACATTCTAAATAATGAAAATATAGGCAAATTCAGCCATATTCAAAATTGTGAATAGTGATGAAGATGGTAAATGCAAATAATGTAAGAAATGTCAAACAAATCATTTCAGAATATGTCAATCTACTGAGGATTCAATGAAGAAGTCTTTTATAAAACAGTCTGAATAATGAAAATAACAAATTCTTTTCATTCAAAGATATAGAGGCCAAAACGTTGTGAATATTCAATGAAGATGGGGATTCTGAATAATGTAAAAATATAAGTAATTAATTATTGAATATATAAAAATGTTTAAATAATGAAAATATGGGGCAAATAGCCATATTCAAATGTTAAATAATAAATGCAAACAAATGTCAGAATATGTCCATCTACTGGGTTTCATTCCTAGTGTTGCAATAACATTCTTTTGGTAGGATTATTGTGAATATTGAAGAAGAGTAACTTTATAAAACATTCTAAATAATGAAAATATAGGCAAATTCAGCCATATTCAAATGTTTGAATAGAATGAAGATGGCTATGGAAAATGCAAACAAATGTCAGAATTGTCCATCTACTGGGTTTAGATTCCTAGTGTTGAAATAACAATTCTTTTGGTAGGATAACAGTCTTATTGTAAAGAAGTTTAATAAAACATTCTAAATAATGAAAATATAGGAAAAATTGAATATGCCATATCAGAGATAGGAAATGTTTGAATAGAGTGAGTAAATAATGTAAAATCATAAACAAATGTCAGAGAATTGTCCAAACGTTGGGAATATGGCTAGTGTTGCAATAACATTCTTTTGGTAGGATTCGTTATTGAAGAAAATTATGAATTTATAAAACATTCTAAATAATGAAAATATAGGCAATGAAATTCAGTCTGAATATTCAAATGTTTCTAGATGAATGGCTATGGTAAATGCAAACAAATGTCAGAATTGTCCATGAACTGGGTTTCATTCCTAGTAAATTGCAATAACATTCTTTTGGTAGGATATAGTTATTGAAGAAGTCTTTATAAAACATTCTAAATAATGAAAATAAGGCAAATTCAGCCATATTCAAATGTTTCTAGAGATATGAGTGCCAAAACGTTATGAATATGTAAATGAAAACAAACAGTCAGAAAATGTCCAAATAATGGGTTTCATTCCTAGTCATCTCAGAATAACATTCTTTTGGAAGGAATGAATATTGAATAAGTCTTTATAAAACATTAAATAAATAATAAAAATATGCCTGAAAATTCAGCCATATTCAAATGTTTCTAGAGTGAGTGAATATGGTAAATGGGGATAAAACAAATGTCAGAATTGTCCATCTACTGGGTTTCATTCTAGTGATATGCAATAAAATTTGTGAATATGGCAAGGATTCGTTATTGAAGAAGTCTTTATAAAAACATTCTAAATAATGAAAATATAGGCAAATTCAGCCATATTCAAATGGCAATAGAGATGAGGGATAATGGTAAATGCAAACAAATGTCAGAATTGTCCATCTACTGGGAGATATCCTAGTGTTGAAATAACATGAAATGGTAGGATTGTTATGGGGATAAAGTCTTTATAAAACATTCTAAATAATGAAAAATATAATTTTCATTTCATATTCAAATGTTTCTAGAGTGAAACAATGGAAAATGCAAACAAAAATTTTAATTCCTAGTAATGTAATAACATTCAAGGAATTATTGAATATGGCAATGAAAACAGGATAAATAATGAAAAATTAAAAAAGCCATATTCAAATCATAATACCTCATCTCAGAGAGATATAGTAAATGCAAACAAATGTCAGAATATGTCCATCTATGAGGATAACAGTTGAATAATGTAAATAATAAATTCTTAATCATAATGCCTCATATCAGAGATATAGTCTTTATAAAACGTTGTGAAAATAATGAAAATATGGGGATAAAGTCAGAATAATTAAAAATGTTTCTAAGTGAGTGGCTATGAGAAATGCAAACAAATGTCAGAATGAAGATGAGGATAACAGTCTGAATAATGTAAATAATGTGTAATCATAATACCTCATTTCAGTAGGATAGTTATTGAAAAGTCTTTATGAAAACATTCAAAATAATGAAAATAACAGTCTGAAAATGTAAATAATGTAATATTCAAATCATTTCTAGAGAGATATAGCTATGAAAAATGCAAAAAATGTCAGAATTGTCCATGAGGATAACAGTCTGAATAATGCAAAATAATCTTTAAGTAAATAAGTCTAAATTTCTAAATAAGAAAATATAGAGATTGAAAATATTGAAATGCAATGAAGATGGGGATAACATCAAAATAATGTAAATAAATAGGTAATCATAATGCCTCATTTCAGAGATATATAAGGCCAAAACGTTGTGAATATGGCAATGAAGATGGGGATAAAACATTCTGAATAATGAAAATAATGCAAAGTAATTCAAATGTTTCCTCATGAATATGTCAGAATGTCCATCTATGGGGGATATAGCAGTTGCAATAACATTCATTTTGGTAGGATGAAAAAGGTTATTGAAGAAGTCTTTATAAAACATTCTAAATAATGAAAAAATAGTAATCATAATACCTCATTTCAGAGATATATTCAAATGTTGTGAATAGAGTGAGTGGAAGATGGGGATAAATCTGAATAATGTAAAAATGTCAGAATTGTCCATCTACAGGGTTTCATTGAAATGTTGCAATAAATTGAAGATAGGATAACAGGATTGAAGAAGTCTTTGAAACATTAAATAATGAAAATAATCATAATCAGCCATATTCAAATCTAGTCTGAGATAATGGTAAATGCAAACAAATGTCAGAATTGTCCAATATGGGTTTCAATGAAGATGAGGATAACAGTCTGAATTTGGTAAAAGGATTAAGTATTGAATAATACCTCATCAGAAAAGAGGCCAAAATATTGAAAAAATATGGCAATGAAATGGGAGCCATCTGAAAATGTAAATAATGAGTGGCTATAATCATAATGCAAACAAATGTCAGAATATGTAAATCTATGAATATGGCAATGAAGATGGGGATAACAGTCTAGTAAATTGCAATAATCATTACCTCATTCAGAGATATAGAGGATGAAATATTGAATATGGCAATGAAGATGAGGAAAACAGTCTGAATAATGAAAATAATGCAAAGTAATCATAATCACCTCATTTCAGAGATATAGATTGAAAAAAATTGTGAATATGGCAATGAAGAAGGATAACAGTCTGAATAATGTAAATAATATCATAATCATAATGCCTCATTATTCAAATGAGATATAGATTGAATAAAAATTGTGAATATGGCAATGAAGATGAGGATAATGAATAATGTAAATAAATAAAAATAAGCAAATAATAATACCTCATTTCAGAGATATAGAGGAAAAAAACGTTGTGAATATGGCAATGAATATGAGGATAACAGTCTGAATAATGTAAATAATGAAAGTAATCATAATACCTCATCTCAGAGATATAGATTGAAAAACGTTTGAATATGGCAATGAAGATGGGGATAACAGTCTGAATAATGTAAATAATGAAAGTAATCATAATGCCTCATCTCAGAGATATAAATAATGAAAATATTATGAATATGGCAATGAAGATGAGGATAACAGTCTGAATAATGTAAATAATGTAGAGTAATCATAATACCTCATTCAGAGATACAGTATAGAGCCAAAAAATTGTGAATATGGCAATGAAGATGAGGATAACAGTCCGAATAATGTAAATAATGAAAGTAATCATAATACCTCATCTCAGAGATATAGAGGCCAAAACATTGTGAATATGGCAATGAATATGAGGATAACACTGAAAAATGTAAATAATAAAGTAAATAATACCTCATTTCAGAGATATAGAGATTTGAAAAATTGTGAATATGGCAATGAAGATGGGATAACAGTCCGAATAATGTAAATAATGTAAGTAATCATAATGCCTCATCTCAGAGATATAGACTCAAAACGTTGTGATTATGGCAATGAACATGAGGATAACAGTCCGAATAATGTAAATAATGAAAGTAATCATAATGCCTCATCTCAGAGATATAGAGGCCAAAACGTTGTGAATATGGCAATGAACATGAGGATAACAGTCCGAATAATGTAAATAATGTAAGTAATCATAATGCCTCATCTCAGAGATATAGACTCAAAACGTTGTGAATATGGCAATGAACATGAGGATAACAGTCCGAATAATGTAAATAATGTAAGTAATCATAATGCCTCATCTCAGAGATATACAGGCCAAAACGTTGTGAATATGGCAATGAACATGAGGATAACAGTCCGAATAATGTAAATAATGAAAGTAATCATAATGCCTCATCTCAGAGATATAGAGGCCAAAACGTTGTGAATATGGCAATGAATATGAGGATAACAGTCCGAAAAATGTAAATAATGAAAGTAATCATAATGCCTCATCTCAGAGATATAGAGGCCAAAACGTTGTGAATATGGCAATGAACATGAGGATAACAGTCCGAATAATGTAAATAATGTAAGTAATCATAATGCCTCATCTCAGAGATATAGAGGCCAAAACGTTGTGAATATGGCAATGAACATGAGGATAACAGTCCGAATAATGTAAATAATGTAAGTAATCATAATGCCTCATCTCAGAGATATAGAGGCCAAAACGTTGTGAATATGGCAATGAACATGAGGATAACAGTCCGAAAAATGTAAATAATGAAAGTAATCATAATGCCTCATCTCAGAGATATAGAGGCCAAAACGTTGTGAATATGGCAATGAATATGAGGATAACAGTCCGAAAAATGTAAATAATGAAAGTAATCATAATGCCTCATCTCAGAGATATAGAGGCCAAAACGTTGTGAATATGGCAATGAACATGAGGATAACAGTCCGAATAATGTAAATAATGTAAGTAATCATAATGCCTCATCTCAGAGATATAGAGGCCAAAACGTTGTGAATATGGCAATGAACATGAGGATAACAGTCCGAATAATGTAAATAATGTAAGTAATCATAATATCAGAGATATAGACAGATATTAAAAAGATATTATAAATTGCAACCAGTCAAAAGCACTATTTGGCCCAAAATGTCGAAAGTTTCCCTATAAAGAAATACATATACTATTAGCTTATTACAATGTTTTCTTCTAAAGAAAACAAAGTTTCCTTATAAAGAAACCGATATACTATTACCATATCACAATATTACAAAGTTTCCTTATTAAGAAACAAAGTTTCCGTATAAAGAAACAAATATACTATTATCATATTACAAAGTTTCCTTATTAAGAAACAATGTTTCCTTATAAAGAAACAAAGTTTCCTTATAAAGAAACAAATATACTATTACCATATTACAAAGTTTCCTTATTAAGAAACAAAGTTTCCTTATAAAGAAACAAAGTTTCCGTATAAAGAAACAACTATACTATTACCATATTACAAAGTTTCCTTATAAAGGGAAAAAGTTTCCTTATAAAGAAACAAATATTACTATTACCATATTAAATATTATTGCATTTTCTTAATATTTTGCATATTTCCTATACGAGAAAGTGCGATAATAGTGGACATCAGCCTAATTTTATAAATTTCAACTAACACTTATCACACTGTTCTATCAAGAATACTTCATGTATAGAAACGTTTATTCTCACCAATACCATTATAAATTGTCTCTGTTTACATTTGAAGCATAGTTTTGACAGAATTCTGAATTTATCAATGACTGTCTATTTAGCACTATTTTTATCTTACCAGAATGTCTGACGAAAACTCTACTGTCACCGTCATAATATTACACTAACTCTGGGAAATATACCCCAAAGACGTTTAATGTAGCTTCTTTCAAAAGTAGGTTTGCTTTTTGTACTAACCAAATACTACGAAGATGTCCGGGTTCTGGAAGGAGAAAATAAACCTAGTTATAAAGAAACAAAAAAATAATTATACAGATAAATAAAATATGAAATAATAACAGATATGTACCTCATTAAGTCGAAAAATTGCCCTGGGGTGGGTCCATCATTTTATTTATCTCTCGTTTTTAAAAAATTCACACTCTAAAAACCAAAATTCATTAATTCTCGCTGTTTCTCTTTCTCTCGCCGTTTCTCGGCGTTTCCCTTCGTTAATTATAATGACCATTGATAAACACACGCGGCAGATG
Source organism: Acanthosepion pharaonis (assembly GCA_903632075.3). Classification (NCBI taxonomy): domain Eukaryota; kingdom Metazoa; phylum Mollusca; class Cephalopoda; order Sepiida; family Sepiidae; genus Acanthosepion; species Acanthosepion pharaonis. Next base: position 314,173 of record CAHIKZ030001904.1, read on the forward strand.
CTAAGCAAGACAGATAAATAGAAAACTGTTACATTACTCATTCCCGGAACACATGTGCTTTTGTGATTTTCTCGTCTTTCTCACTAATTCATTTTCTTCGTTTACATATCTCATGTTCTTTCTCTCTCTGAGTTTTATCTTTCGAACTTTAATTAACATTCACGAAGATTTATCTTTCTTTTAATTCTCTCTTTCTTTTTCTTGTTTTAAATTTTCTTTTTTTTTTATGAAGTTCTTTGATTTTTTTCGTGTTTTTTTTTCCCAGAGTTTCTATTAATTGGTTTTTCGAGTTCGTCTGACTTTTCTCTTCTTTTTTTCTTTCTAATTCAGTTTTCTACTTTTTTTTCTTTCTTTCTTCCTTTCATGTTTTCTTTCATTCTTTATTTGAGTTTGTAACTTTCCCTCTTTCTTAAATTTCTTTCTATTTTTCTGCTTTTGAAATATTTTCTCTTTTTTTCTTTCTTCCTTTCTTTTTTTTTTCGTGTTCATCATTTTTCTTTCTTTTTTGATTTCGTCTTCTTTTTATTCTTGTCTTATCTTTTTTGCTCGACTTCCGACTGTTAATTACTTTCTTTCTTTCTTATTTTCTTTTTTTCTTTCTTTCTTTCTTTCTCCTCGTGTATTTTTCCATCACTTACTCTTCTCATCGCTTATGTATTTTTTTATTTTTTTTTTCTTTCTTTTTTTTTTTTTTCTTTCTTTCTTTCTGATAGTTTTCTTTCTCCTTTTGTATTCTTCCATCAAATTACTCATCAATCATATTTTTATTTATTTTCTCTTTTTTTCTTTCTTTCTTTCTTTTTTTTCTTTCTTATTTAAACCTTTTTTTTTTTCATCTAGCTCTTTCATTATTTATTTATTTATTTAATTTATAATTTAACATTTTATTAATCGTCTTTTCAATCACATTTTTTTCTAGCAAATTTTCTTTTTTTGTCTTTCTTTCTTTCTTAATTTCTTCCACCTTTACCTTTTTATTTCCAGATATTTCAATTACATTTCTTTCTTTTTTCTTTTTTTTTTTTCAATTTTTCTTTCTTTTTTTTTTTCACCTTTACCTTAAAGAGGGAAAAATTTCAATTACATTTTTTTTCTTTTATATTTTTTTTCTTTCTTTTTTTTTCTTCCACCTTATTTGTTATTTTTATTTTTCTCTCTTTCAATTTCTTTCTTCTTTTGAAAAGAATTTTTTCCTAATTTATATTTTTTTTCATTCATTTTCTTTTTTTTTTTCTTCTAGTATTGATTTTTTCTTGAGTTACATTTATTTCAAAAATATCTTAGGTTATCCTGGCAAAAGACCAAAAATTAAGGGTTACAACATGGGCTACGAATTCACTACAGCAATAATGGTCTGAGAAATTAGTTTCCTCACCAACGATGTTCACCATACTAAGTCTGGCGCAAGTATTTAGTAGTGAGCGAGTTTTTGAACTCGTTGCATTTGTAATTCTCTGCTTTCACAGAATTGATCCCAACCTGTTCTTTTTGCTTCTAAAGTAAATTGAAATGATCGTTCGAAAGTGAGGATCGAAAGACGTCTAATTTTTTTTAAAACCCGCTACTAAAACTCATTTTTTTTTAAATTTACCAAATATCTCCTTGGAACAATGATTAACATGTAGTGGGAAACTGAATGACTAAACGGTACAAAACAATGATACGTGACACGTTTCGTCCTTCAAAATTAATTATTCTAAATAGAAAAAAGGTCTTTATTGATTGAATCATAGATAAAAAAATATCCGATTTCTTTCATTTTTTTTTATTTTTATTTATATTTCTTAAAATCATATATACTTACTTGTTGTTTGTTTGTTTTTCTTTTTTTATTTCTTCCTTTGAATTTTTTTCTTTTTCTTTTCTTTTTCATCACTTACTCGTTATTTGTTTGTTTATTTGTTTGTTCGTTTCTCTCTTTCTATCTTTCTTTCGCGTCGCTTTTTTCCTTGTTTTCTTTCTTTTTCATCAGGAAAAAAATTTAGATTGTTCAAATTGGCTCCTTGTTTTTTTTTTTTTCTTTTTTATTTTTTTTTTTCTTTTTTTTTTTTTTCCATCACTAAATCTTGCTTTTGTTCACTTTGAATTTTGATTTCTTTCTTTCTTTCGAGAAATTTTCTTTCTTTTTTTCTTTCTTTCTTTCTTTCTTTTTTGCTTGCTTTCTTCTCATCGCTTACTTTGGGAAAATTTTTTTCTTTCTTTTTTTTTGTCCATTTTTTTTTTTTTAACTTTTTCTGTTTTATGGAATTTTCCTTCTTATATATATATATATATATATTTATACACACACAAAGACACTTAAATATATATATATATATATATATATATATATATATATATATATATATATATATGTGTGTGTGTGTATGAAGAGTGATAAGTCGAAAATATAAAACAAAACATTAGTTATAATTATACATTGATAGAAACGCCGATTATAATGGAACGCTTAACTTAGAACTTTTAATTTAAATTTTAAATTTCTTATGTCCAATGAATCTTGGTGCATAGCGCAACGATGTCCTCTAACGGATGTCTCTCCCTAGCATCGAGGCTACCATCCATCACCATCGCCTCCACTGGGTGTGTCACGTGTCCAGAATGCGTCTCACGTTAGTCCTACGTGTCATCCTGTTTGGAGAACTCGCCAGCGGCAAGAGGCTATATGAAAGCCGAAAGCGACGTCTCAGAAAGGTGGGGACCGAGACTTTTGTGTCCAACATGAAGAGGATCTGCGATGTTCTGTAGGAGGACCCGATTCACCCAGCCGCGTCCACCACCCATACTCCTCTGTTATTTCCGCTCACCACTCTTCAGGATAGCCTGGTCCTTCACAGACATCTCCGCCAGAGTGGGGAGAAATTGAATAAGGAGAGATGACGACGATCCCAATGATCAGATGCGAGCGGGTGCCGACGAAGCTAGCGTAAATCAGGTCATTTGGATTCTTAACAAATTTGTCGTTGTTATTATCAGGTCATCCCATAAATTCTGTCCGAATATTGAATAAAGAAAACAAGTGACCAAATGTTACATTTAATTACAGATTCAATCAACAATGTATTTTCCCTGATTATCTATGACTTCCTTCCATCTATTAACAAGCTTACTAATTCCATTACTGTAAAAAAATTTTTTGGCTTTGATTCGAAGAACTCACAAATGTCAGTTTTAACCTCTTCCTGTGTTACAAAAAAGCTGTTTCTTCCAAATGATTCTGTAAGCTACGAAACAAATGGTAGTCTGAAGGAGCAAGATCGGGAGAATAAGGTGGATGAGGAATTTTCTCCCAACCAAGTTCTTCGATCTTTGGTGACGTGATTCTTGCTGTGTGGGGTTGCGCATTGTTCTGATGAAACATCACCTCTTTTCGATTCTCTAGAGTAGGTCTTTTTCCCTCAAAGCTTGGTTCAAACGCTCTAATTGCTGACAGTATATTTGAGCATTAATTGTTGCATTAGGCGGTAAGAATTCAAAGTGGATTATTCCTTGGCGATCCCACCAGATTGAAAGAAGAAACTTTTGCCCACGAATTTCCTTTCTCGGCTGTGGCTGGGGTCCTTCCCCTTCACCAACCCACTGTCTACGACGCTTAACATTTCGATAAAGATCCATTTTTCGTCGCCAGTCACAATTCTATCCAATAAAGGTGAAATATGTTCGCGAGAATGGAGAGAAGAGCAGATGTCAACTTGGGATTTGAGGTTGTTTTCAGACAATTCATGAGGCACCCATTTTCCAAGTTTAGGAACTTTTCCAAGTTGTTGAAGATGACGATGAACAGTTGTATGGTTTGAACTGAGAACCACTGCCAATTCCTCAACTGATAAAGCAGGATTTTCTTCAAGGGATGCTTCAAGAAGCTTTTCATCAAACTCAACTGGACGTCCGGTTCGATCATCATCTTCAAGGGTGAAATCTCCATATCTGAATTTTGCAAACAATCTTCTGCAAGTTCTTTCATTCACATTTTCCTCTCCATAAACTGAGTGAATGTTTCTAGCCGCTTCGGCTGCTGAGTTTCCTTTCTTGAACTCATAAAGCATTATGTGCCTCAAATGATTCTTGCGTACTTCCATGTTAGCAGGGTTTTAACCAAACAAAATTTAATTTTATTGTTCTCTGAAATAAAATTTGATCAGTTTAAATGCATCTAAACATAAAAATAATGTTCAGCTCCATTAGACATTATAAAATACTCTTTAAATTTCGTTCATTTTAACAAAAAGTTAAAATTCGGACAGAACTTATGGGATGACCTGATATAACTGCTGTTTTTAAATATAAAACCTTTTAGCATATAATCTCGACGAAAGTTGAATGTAATTTAAATTCTTCCCCCTTCATTCACTATTTTGACTTTGATTTTATGAGAGATTCATCTTTTATATTTATTTAAGCCTACTTTAGATAAGCCAAAAATGAATCATACATAAAAGATTGAACCCACAGTGTTATACAGCACTGTGGGTTCAATCTTGGGAATCTGTGCACTGTACTTATCTCCCTTGCATCGTCAACGTCAGCTAGTATTGTTTTTGTTATGTTAATGGTAGATGAAAAGAAAAAGGAAATTTATATTTAACACTGGGAAGAGAAAGTTTAAATTTCTAGGAAACATAACGAGGAAAGAGGGCTTGGAAAATCTGATACTCACAGGACAGATTGAAGGCAAGGAGGGCAGAGGCAAGGAACGCATAACCTACACAGAAAGTTTGAGTAAACGGATGACAGAACAGGGTGTAATTGAAATAACAAAAGAAAAATTATTAAGAGCTACAAAGGACAGAAAGTTGTGGAGAGCCATAATCATTTACATCCTGAGGTGACACAGCACATAAAGAAGAGGAATGAAAATTGTAATATTAGCTGTTTCCCTATAAGGAAATATTTGGCATTCATTGACCGAACAGCAAGTACAAGCTTTTGGTTGAAATTTATAAAATCCTTTTCTTAGAGCACTTTTTTTTTTAAAGAAAACAGGTTTCTCAAGGACAGTAGCTGTTATCGCTCTTTCTAGTATTAATGGGGTGTTTCCTTCCGAACCTTCTATTTGATGTGATGTGGAATGTTCATTATATCGTTATGAGAATGCGAACCGTTTGAAGAAGTTAACGAAGCTGGGAGCTCCAAATACTGACTACGAGAAGATGCACTGTTGAAAAATTAGGACTGGAAAAATCTATTTAAAGGCTCTCATGGAAAAAAAAGATTGTAATAATTGTAAGGACTTAACAAAATAGTCCCGTCATATTTGATGGCCTGGGTAGTCTAGTTAAATTAGAATGACGAAAGTCTTATAAAGTCATTCTTTTTCTCTGTGTCCTGTCTTTTCAGAACGTGGGAGATCACAGTTCTCTACAACATCCTGTTCTTTGTAGTTCTTCATAAGGTTTGTCTTTTCATCATCCTCGCTAGTCCCTGTTCTGCCATTTTTTTGCAGAAGCTCGTTGGGTTACTCGCAATATCTCACTGTTCCACTTGCTTTCAATATATTCTGTGAGTGTCAAACATTCTCCAATAACATTTCTATATAACTGAATTAGGACCGGAAAAATCTATTTAAAGGCTCCTTGGAAAAAGATTGTAACAATTGTAAGGACTTAACAAAATAGTCCCGTCATATTTGATGGCCTGGATAGTCTAGTTAAATTAGAACGACGAAAGTATTATATAAGTCATTCAAGAGTCTACTGGGCATAAAATAGCGAATCTGTTTTCTATTATTATTAAAGAAAAAATATGTACGACAAATTGAAAAAAAGATTTCGTGTGACGCGTTTCGTCCTTTAGGACTTCATTGGACTAAAATTTGTTATGATGGAGCGACGAACGAGGGATGCAGGGAATTTTTAATTTAACGTATTTTTTTTTTTGCATATAATCAAGCTGATTTCATTTAGATTCTTGCTATATCCATCACTTTTGTTATTAGATATCCCACTCTGCGATAATCTTACTTATTATAAAACGCAGATTGTGTGTGTGTGTACGTTTATATATTGGATCGGATTTCCTACATTTTTCAACCGATTTCAACAAAACTTCACAGGACTACGTAAAATTACCTTGCGGTGGTTCTGACATTTTATTAAAAAAATTGAAAAAACAATTGTTTTTTGCACGAAATCAATTTGAAAACACGATTAAAAGGCATTAATGAAATGGGGGGACAACTCATATCGAGTTATAATTATTAATATCGAGTTATCGAGTTATACTTATTATAAAACCCAGGTTGTTTGTTTGTGTCTCTGTGTGTGTGTTCGGATTTCCTACATTTTTCAACCGATTTCAACCAAACTTCACTTTTTTTTTGGTAGGTAGTGTTTCTTATTGCCTTGCACACTTTTTTCTTTATTTTTACATTCAGAATGCTTTATAAATTCCATTTACAAGACAATTGTTTATAATAAAATTCTATTCAATCGGTAGACTCATAACGATTGAAAACAATGTTTTTGTTTGAGTTTGTGTTTAACCAATTCGTAAAAAAAAAAAAAAAAAATAAATAAAACTAATTAAGACATGCGTGTCCGTCAACCTTAAACAATTATCTTTGTCAATTTTATTTTTCAGTCTTTATGATGATCGATACTTGATCTATCTCTTACTGTTACATCCCCGGGCAACGCCGGGCTCTACTGCTAGTAGAAAATATACCAGGAAAGGTGAAATGTTGTAAAAGCTGTTATTCTTAAGCAATAAATTGATTCCGAACCAAAATTACTGCCTATTAATAACACGAAAAATATTCGTATAAACCATTCTAACGACCCATTTTCTAATAGAATTGTTTACTTCAGAAGAGACCCATAACCATTCAGTTTAGAGAGTCACTGACTGACGATGCAGTAAGGCCTAAGAGTAGGAAGTAATATATCCATACAATTAAGCTATGTAGGAAATATAACAGTTAACTCTAGACATAAAAAGTTAAGATCGTTGGAATTTGGAAAGCATCCTCTCTGGAGTGTATTTCACAAAGTAGCTGTTCTTGAGAAAAAGCTATCAGAATGGAACTTCTTCCTGACCAAAGCCTTAAAAAGGCAATGAGGATGAGTCGAACTTTATCTACACAGCATGACAGATAATATATATAAAGGTTTTAATTGGTGAAATTAATGTAAATCATCTGAACATTTCCCATGAAAATATCGGCAGAGTGGAAATGGATTGTTTTTGTTTACCCGCAAGGCTGCATGTGTTTCGGCTTGGATAAGTCTTAATACAGGCTGCCTCAAAAGCCAGGAAGGAGTCTGGAAGTTTAATAACAGTTTTGTTTATTACCTTTTACTTTTCTTTTTTTTTCTTTCAGGCATTTTATAGAAGAAGCGTTGGAAATGAATCTTGTAAAATATGCGACTGAAAAACGAACGCAAGCAGAGAACACTATTTACATTATTCGAACTCTTGTCCTCATCTTTGTTGCCATATTTATCACAACGTTTCGGCCGTTGTACGTTCAGGCCTTCTTCAGCTGGTTGGAAAGTCGAACTGAACCCTTTATTTCGCTCACTGGGGTAGACTGTTCTAGTTCCACGTGCCATGTTTAATGGATGTCAGTTATCAGTTATCTCCTGTTAATTCCCCTCTGAGGTTCTCCACTGCCTTAACCAGGTATTGAACTCACACTCTTTGGGTCCTGTTACTGGATTTAACTAACGCCTTTATCCACTGTGCCATGTGTCCTCAAGGGCACAGTGGATAAAGGGCATCTGTGTATGAATTTCTGGGTATTATAAAACTAATGTCTTCAGCAACCATTTTTACCAGTGCTCATATTGCAAATTTTGCTGTGATCATTAATATTTTTTACCAGAGCTCATATTGCAATTTTTGTTGTTATTATCGCTTTTCTCTGGAACTGCTTATTACTGGTTCCCATATTGTATTCATTTCTATGCTTTGTCGGCCCAGGAAGAAATAGTGTACATAATACCTCATCTCAGAAATATAGACAGATGCAAGCAGAGAAATTTTTCTACCAAATCCAAGGACCAATAATTCAAACTCCACGAGCATATCGTCGACATTGCAGTTTGAGGGACCTTGCGAATTTTGAGAGTAATGTATCAGTAAGTACGGAACTTTAAATATCTGTGATGTGTTTTGATTTTATTATATCCTTTATATGATCTGTACAACTCGTGTCTTGTAAAGGTCTTATTTGAATAATTAGGATATAAAAATTCTGATTGTATTTATACCAATGAAACCGTAAGTTATCGCAAGAAAAATATTAATGAAACAAATATATTTTACAAATATATAATTTGAATTTATTGCATATAATTTTAGTAAAACCAAGTACTAATATTAAACGTGATGATATTAATATAATAAATATTATCTATGATAACAATTTTAATCTGGATAATAGCCTTTTAAATAATGACAATAATTCTATAAAAGTTACTCTAAAGTCTAAGCTAATAGGAGTTGGCAGGTAGCTAATTTTTCCGACTATCGCGAATTTTAAACCTACATATGGCATATAAGACGCAGGGGAATTTTAAAAGATATTTTTAGTAAAAAAAAATGAGCCTTATATGCCGTTAAATACGATAATTACCCACAAGGCTGCATGTGTTTCTGCTTGAATAAATCTTAATACAGGCTGTTCTAAAGACCAGGAAGGAGTCTGAAAGTTTAATAACGCTTTTGTTTATTAGCTTTTACTTTTCGTTTTTTTTTTCCTTTCAGGTATTTTATAGAAGAAGCGTTGGAAATGAATCCTGTAAAATATGCGACTGAAAAACGAATGCAAAGAAAGACATCTTTAAACCAAACCCAAGGACCAATAATTCAAACTCCACGCAGCATATCGTCGCCATTGCGGTGTGAGAAACTGGCCACCACGTTCCCAGGATCTGACAAGTCTCGAATTCTTCCTATGCTACTATTCGAAAGAAAAGTTTTATGTCAACAAGACTTAGACTCTCCAACAAATAAAGGAAAACATTCAGATAGGCATCAGACCACTAGAACCTGAAAAACTGTGGAAAACACCTAGAAAGGCACGTTCGTTCGAAGCTGAAAATGGACGCCATTTAAAAGAGTGTTCTTTCGTAACTCAAAAAAAATTTATTTCCCATATTTACTCGACATAATACTAAGATATTGTGAATTAAATTTAAAAAATAAAACAGTTATTAAATTTTGAAAATCCATCGTGACTTTTTAGACACACAGTATAAAATTCTGTTCAGTAGGGTATTTTGAACTATTGAACAGTTATTTAAGCAAAGGTCTGTAGTTTTCATTCATTTGGTTTTAAAAATGATATCCTCCAAATGGTAACCTTTATTAGTCATACGCTATTGTAGGCGGTTTCTAAAGTCTTCTATCACTCCGAAGTTCGGGCGCTTCGTAGCCTTCCGGGTGGCTTTCTTTTAAGCGCTGAAATTATGGCCCATAGGAATATCGATTTGCTATCCAGAACAGCATTATTCCGATGTAACATGAAATGAGCACGTAAAGCTTTATGTATTCCAATTACAGATTCACCACTTAAAAAAAAACCAAAAAAAAAACATTTTAACAGAAAACGCACGGTGGGTAGCAGTCTAAGCCGTGATGGTAACTGATGGTATTGAAAGATAATGGTAAGATATTAGCTAGATGAAGATACCATTGCCACTTGCTTAAGTCTATTAGTACCACACAGATGATACTTTAAAATATGGGAGGTATTTCTGCCGCACATTGTATTAATATTCGTTTACCTAAAAAGCACTTCAGTATTATTAGAAGTTTTTCACATGCAAGTCTTTAAATATAATTTTATCTCTTATTACGTTAATATGTAGTCATTTTTGGTGGGTCAATTTAATACTGACTCGCTTGCTGTCCTCTACTTTTACAATGCCAAAAATACTGCTGCCATATATGGAAACGCTCTTGATAGAGTCCAAAAGCGTCTCTGCATCGTTGTGGGTGATGAATTATTTTCTACCCTTCATCCCCTTTTCCACAGATAAAACATCGCAAGCCTCTTAGGGGTCTTTGGGAGGTGTTCAGATGAACTACACACCTTACTTCCAACATTCCTGGCATTCAGGTCTAGCATCTTCCATGCCGCGCACATTGTAGCAAATGACGCTCATTCCAGTCATATTCCATTGCCTTGGTGTAAGTTCCACTCGAGTCGATTCTTCCCACGAACCACTGCCCTCTGGAATCGACTACCAAGAAGATGCTTCCCCGGTCACTACAATCTTAACCTGTTCAAGTCTAGGATTAACCGTCATCTTCCACACGTATCCCTATAAACTGTGCCTCTTACTCTGTAACCCTCTACCTCGAGTGGCTGTTGGGCCTTGTAGCAGGTTAATTTCACTGTATAAAAAGAGTAACGGTTTGTAAATTCTCAAAAATCATAGTAATATTATTGACGAAGAAATTATCTTCACTGTGAAAATGTTATAAGCTTCGAAAACAGGAAGTAAATAATTTTTAATCAATCAAGTCCCCCCCCACCACCAAGAGAGCCACTAAGACACAAAGGGTTACTGGGTGTGAAAGAATTAGAAAACATTACTAAGAAGTGAGAACAAAAGAAGAGTAACTAGGAGGACAGTAGATAACGATTGACATTGCATTTAAATTTTTGAAGATTAAAATTGGCGGGAAAGCATGGAGCCGGAAGAGTTCCAACAAGCGTGAAATACAAGAAAAGAAACTTTTAGCATATTATTTCCGGTTACACCTAGCCTGCTCAGTTGTAAATCGGTGAGACGTCATAATCAGTCTAGTACTGCGCTTAAATTTATAAAGTCTAGGTGCCATATTGAATAGCTAATCTGAACAATTACCATGAAAGTATTTATAGAAATGGCATAGAGAGGCAACTTTAAGGCGGTGGGAAAGTGACTGAGACCGAGCAGCCAGATCAGTACCGATAATATTGCTGATTCTTTATCAAGAATTTCTAGATTTCTCGGACATGTGGCGGCAAGATTCAAAAAATGAACGGATAGTAGACTTATAGATATGTAAGATAGATTCAGGAGAGAACAGTTGCCTAGCAACTGAACGCACAAAATCAGTGAGTCTGGTAGAACCACAGAAGATCGATTTCATGATACTGGCAAGATATACTTGTTATCAATCGTATCGAAATAATCGCCTGTAGCGAAATCTTAGCTATTTTCTGTACCACGTTTGATGTCGGTCACCAGTTTGTAGTGGAGAGGCAGGTAACTTGTTCCTGATGATGATCAAGGCTTTCAAAATAAATTAATTGAAATTTTGGGATGAGGAGATATTATTTTCATTATTTATTTTTTAACTATTGTCCTCATCTTTGTTGTTTTTATGAAAAAATTTTCGGTTGAACAGTGCGAAATAAAATAAGATCTAGAAGATAATCCCTAGACATGAACAGTGGAACGAGAACAGTCTATCTCCGTAGATTAAATAAAGGGTTCAGTTCGGAATTCCCTGTAGGTTACCCAAATCGATATACACGCGAGAGAACCTGGAGGGTGCAACAATCAAAACGTTGTGATAAAAAAAGAAGAAAAAAAAAAGACAAAAAAAAACAATGATGAGGACAATCGAATGGGTAAATAGTAGGACAGACCGGGTTCTATAGCCTTGGATGGCAACTTGTCAAAAAGAAATGGCAACCTACTGCGGGAAAAAATATCAACCTTGTTAGTCATATATCAAAAGATAAATGATCGCCTAAGCGTGTATCACGCATGGCACATAACTGACTGAAATAAATGAACTGAACATTTAAAGAAAAACGTATTGCAACACGAACATGGGTCTTTCGTTAATATTTAGAAAAAAAAAGCATATCTCATAAAAGAAAGAGGAAATAATATTTATGTGTCTATAGATAGTTTAAATAAGGGGAAAACAACAACATTTATGTACTTAGCCGCAAAATGTGCGAGTGTTTGAAATTGCGCCACGTGGATGGGTGAAATTAAGACGTTGGACGCCCAGGGAGTGCCTTTCTGGAGAAAAAACTGGACATTTCTACCTACCGCATCCTAGAACAAAAAAATGTTTATATTCCTTGCTATTATAGTCCTGAACAAAACGACACCTAGCGGATGTACTGGTTGGTTGGAAAATTTCCATAGAAAACCAAGTACCTCTTGGCGATGTTAAAACTCCGCTTTTGAGGATAGCACTCAGGCCTGCAGTAAGCAAGATGGGCGCGTTTGTTGGCATTATATTAGCCGTGATGTAAAACTCGTAATTAGAGATGTAAAGCCTTCAAGGGGTTCGAACGTTGAACACCTTGCTTGGACTCACGTTGAATCAGATGTTGTATGAACGAAACTAAGCGCATGTAAATCATGTTCAGTTAAATAATTGATTTTTTTGTCAGACCAGCTGTCAAGTCTTGTGTATTATATATCTCCTTATATGTTATTTACCATTGTAAATACGACATTGTTACATTCTAATCGTCACAGTTCTCTTTTGTTGTAAATAATATTAAGTTAAATAATTGATTTTTTTGTTGGGGCAGCTGTCAAGTCTTGTGTCTCTCCTTATATGTTATTTACCTTTGTAAATACGACATTGATACTTTCTAACCGTCACAGTTCTCTTTTGTTGTAAATAATATTAAGTTAAATAATTGATTTTTTTGTTAGGGCAGCTGTCAAGTCTTGTTTAATATTTCTCTCTTTATATGGTATTTATCATTGTAAATACGACATTGTTTCTTTCTCATCGTCACAATTCTCTTTTGTTGTAAATCATATTAAGATAAATAACTGATTTTTTTATTAGGGCAGCTGTCATGTCTTGTTTAATATTTCTCTCTTTATATGGTATTTATCATTGTAAATACGACATTGTTTCTTTCTCATCGTCACAATTCTCTGTTGTTGTAAATCACATTAAGTGGATTAAAAACAGATGTAAATCAAACATTCATTTATTTAATTTTTATTCATTCGTTTATTTAAATTACATTACTATTTTAACCATAAAATCCAAAATGAAGGCCGGTTTTTCTCAGTTCCTACGTTTATTAAAAGGCGAGTTTTAAAATAACTAATTAGCTGCGATACAAAATATTCGGGTGAGGTAATTAAGCACGACTAAGAAAGGACCATCTATCAAATGTAAGAAGACAAAATGGACGGTCTTCAGCAAGCGGAACAGGCCAAGATTTGAAATCTCTTCTCCCTCCTCTCTTTATATATATATATATATATATATATATATATATATATATATATATATATATATATATATATATATATAATAGACTCGATCGAAAAACCCTCAATTTTTGATTTGCTAATCAAATCAATCTCGAGGAAAAAAAATTTAAAAAAGAAAGAGCTACAAACATGGATTTCTGCCGACAAAAAAATCGCACAGATGCAGGTTTGAAGCCCAAAGAAAAAATCGATACGAGGAACAATATTTAACAAAAGAGCTCAATACAACCGTAGAGCAGATAGATATACCTAGTATAGACAAACCTATTTAGGTTATATTTTTTTAGATATATTAATATAAAAATATATTTTAGGTGATAGCTAAATGATTTTAGCTATCACCTATAAATATGTTTCTTTTTATGTTAGCCAAACTTTCCTAACGATCCGTTAAACTGAAGGGTAGGTAAGTCTATATATATATATATATATATATATATATATATATATATATATATATATATATATATATTATGATAATTAATGACAATTTTGAAAAATATATTTTCTTTTGTATTCTCGATTTTTTTTTTTATTCAATAAAAACTCACTGTAATAATAAGAGAAAAAATATCCATAGTAGTTAACGAAAAGTTATGTTAATAGAAAAACTGCGCATACAAAACATCCTTAGCTAGCAGTAAATACGCTAATAGTAAAATAAAAAAAAAAATGGCCAAATTAAACAAAAATATCAGAGAAAATAAGGAAAATGCCATCAGCTTACAAAAATAAATCTTATTAATTTGTTTAATTTTTATTCATTAATTTATTTAAATGACCTGACCAAGCATACAGTCCCAAATGAAAGGGAAGTTTTACTGAGAGCATACGTTTATTAAAAGTATTGACGCTCAACACAAACACGCCAGCTCACATGTAAGACTTCAGGATGTTTCTTGTTTATGAATCTTTTAAGACGCGTATGTCTTACGCTGCCTGAACAAACTGTCGGGATATGTCAGTCAGTTATGTGCTATCCGTGATACACACTTAAGCGATCATGTATCTTTCGATACATGACTGACGAAGCAGATTTTTCTCGCAGTATTTTACCATTTCTTTTTGCGGTAGACCAATTTGCCAGGATTTTTTTTTCTATTTTTTAAAATGAAAAGGATTCATACCTTTCCCAAAGATATTAGCACGAATGTGAATGTAATGGCTCTCCGATTCCTCAATACGAGCCGCTATCCATTATTCCACCTTGCCTGTTGTGACATGTACGATTGTAAATAGGTATACAGTATTGTCTCTCAAATATCTACCTACCTGTTTGTATTCATGAGCAATGCGTTGTCATCTAGCGGCTATAGTAATTTTTTTAATTATTTCAGCCAAGCAAGTAAATAAAGGCACTAAAACGAAGGGTAGAGAGAGCTATCGTTTAGTTCATATATATATATATATATATATATATATATAATTATTTATTTAAAAATATGATTCCATCGCTACGTAAGAGTTCTCATGTTTCAAAACAAGAGCCGAAAACTTCAATATAATTATTTGAATTAAATTGAATTAAACTACAAATCTCTGTTCCATTTTCAAGCAAAATATTTTTGGAAATAACTAATTCCTGAAATTTACGCGTTTTATAAGCATATTAATTATTAAAATTAAAATTACTATGGTAACAATTATTTATAGAGCAATTATTTAAAAAAAAGGGGGCGTAAGGGTTAATAATTTGTATCAATATCTCAGTTACATTCAAAGACCTCTTTGAATGTAACTGAGATATTGATACAAATTATTAAAATACAACTTTTTTAACTAATTGAATTAGCCGTTATAGTAATTTTAATTTATAATTTTAATAATGAATAATTGAAGATGGAACATGCTCTACGTTTGTATCGAGCACTATTTTTTAAAAAATATTAACAAAAATACTAAAGAACTTTGGATTATTTACCTAACGAGTTTTTAATTTCAGTATTAATTTTTATATATTTTATATATATATATATATATATATATATATATATATATATATATATATATATATATATATAAATAAACAGTACATATCCGATAAGTATTGATAACTTTATTGTTTCTAACTATATAAGTATTGTTCAAGTCCAGTGTTTCCCGACTTATGAACATATGCCCAAAATGTCTCATGTCAAATTTCATCCGGGCCATTTTATTATTTTTACTGGGTCACTTTGCTAATGTATGGGCTACGGTTTATTGAATGGTCCATGGAGCTTTTATTAACCACTAGTCCTTAAATTAATGATATTCAGTGTATGTAAATAATTTGAATATATTTAGATTATGAAAATTTATTATGTGTTTGAATAACCATTTTTTCTATCGTCCTGGGTAAGACGATAAACTACATCCGCGTCCTGGTTAAGACGATAAACTACAACCGCCTCCTGGGTAAGACGATAAAATACATCCGCCTCCTGGTTAAGACGATAAACTACATCCGCCTCCTGGGTAAGACGATAAACTACATCCGATAGCAAGGCCTCCGATCAGGAGGTTTTGAGGAGCATGGAATCGACTCTTAATTACTGGTGTTGTCAGGTCTACCCTGGCCTGGGGTGGGAGCACCTGTTAGGGTCTCAGCTATGGGAAAATAGTTAACCCCAAAATTTGGGTCAAAACGTATAAAAATAGGTTGTAATACCAGCAATATATTTTTTGTAAAAAATTATTGCCAGCAATTAATTTTTGAGTAAAAAATTATCAGTAATATATTATTACCAGCGATACATTTTTGAAAAATGCCAAAAATATATTTTTTAAAAATATTACCAGCAATAAATTTTAATACAAAAATATTACCAGTAAAAAAAATCTTGTAGGCATTAAACAACCCATTGATGTTGATATGCCGTAAAACAAACCAAACGAAAGCAAACCATTTTTTCTGACTGTAGATAGAAAATGGCACCATTTCAGTTTTGTGAAAATCTTTCTCATTACAGCTATAACTGTTCTATTATGATTTTGTGAATAATTTTATAAGTGGACATATCCATATACTGTTGTTAGTAGCTTATTAATATTTAACAGGTCTGTGATATTCAAAAAAACAATATATTTTAGATGCATGGGAAATAGTGTGTGTCCAATAAATAGACATAATTATATCTTTATTGGATATTTTCTGTGTAAAATGGAAGTAATGTTTTACACTATAATAATTTCATGCGCCGAAGAAAAATTCTGGGTTCAAAATAGGCCATAAGATAAAAAAGGTTGGGAATTAGACAATTATCGAGCGTTTTGTTGACAAAAATTCTATTCACCTTGATATACACCGAATTAATTTTACTTATATCAATAGACATCATTTTAACATCATAGCATTAATGCAAATATAAAATGTTCCACTTTTGTAATCATTTTTTTTTTAACTAGTGGACCGAATGATTACAAAAGGTGCGTCTACTAAACTCTGGAGTCGGCATGCTGAATTTAGCATCAATCAGCTAAGCGACAATTTTTATATTTGTATTGATTTGTATTGTATTTTGTATTGAATGCTCTATCTGTAAATAATGAGCACTTGATTGTACGTTTACTGCCATTTTAAAAATGATTTTTTTTCAGACTGAAACTGACCAACAGTATTTCTGGCTTCACACTTTGTTATCGCTATATATCCAGTACAAGGCAAAAAATGGACGCACTCATAGAAAGTCGACTTTTGTATTTTTACCAAGACAAGTGAATAATAGAATTCGTTAATTAATACAGGGTATTAATACAGGTGTACATATGTACATTATACAAGTCAAAAATGATTTAGTATTTTGTTGATGGTAACCTTTTGCTTTTATAACGGTCTTAATTCATCGTGGAATGCTATAGACTAAATTCTTTAGTAAGTCAACGTCCTTCGCCAGATTTTTCCAGGATTCCTTTAATTTGCAAAAAAAGCTCATCTTGAGTGTTAACTTTCCTATTACGGGCGCGTTTTTCCATTATCGCCCAAAGGTTTTCAAGGATACTGATTAGGCCACTGGAAGAGTTACAATTTATCCTTGTCGCTCTTCCTCTCTAGATAACTTTTGTTCTTTAAAGAAGTAAGATTAGGATCGTTATCGTGTTGGAACGTGAAACGTTGATCTTGGGCAGAAAGTTTTTCTAGCAGAAAGCCACATTTGATTAACAAGAATGATCCATGATTCCCTTGATTTTCTGCAAATTACCAACTCCAGCTGCTATTACTCACTTGTTTTGGTAAAAATACAAAAATCGACTTTTTATGGGATCGTCATTTTTGCTTCGTACTCTATGTATCAGTTCATTCCATAAGTTCTGTCCGAATTTTGAATAAAGGAAACAAGTGTTACATTTAATTACAGATTCAATCAACAATGTATTTTCCCTGATTATCTATGACTTCCTTCCATCTATTAACAAGCTTACTAATTCCATAACTGTAAAATTATTTTGGCTTTCATTCGAAGAACTCACAAATGTCAGTTTTAACCTCTTCCTGTGTTACAAAAGCTGTTTCTTCCAAATGATTCTGTAAGCTACGAAGCAAATTGTAGTCCGAAGGAGCAAGATTGGGAGAATAAGGTGGATGAGGAATTTTCTCCCAACCAAGTTCTTCGATCTTTTGTGACGTGATTCTTGCTGTGTGGGGTCGCGCATTGTCCTGATGAAACATCACCCTTTTCGATTCACTAGAGCAGGTCTTTTTTTTCCTCAAAGCTAGGTTCAAACGCTCTAATTGCTGACAGTATATTTGAGCATTAATTGTTGCATTAGGTGGTAAGAATTCAAAGTGGATTATTCCTTGGCGATCCCACCAGATTGAAAGAAGAACCTTTTGCCTATGAAGTTCCCTTCTCGGCTGTGGCTGGGGTACTTATCCTTTACCAAGCCACTGTCTACGACGCTTAACATTTCGATAAATGATCCATTTTTCGTCGCCAGTCACAAGTCTATCCAAAAAAGGTGAAACAAGTTGGCAAGAATGGAGAGAAGAGCAGATGTCAACTCAGGATTTGAGGTTGTTTTCAGACAATTCATGAGGCACCCATTTTCCAAGGTTAGGAACTTTTCCAAGTTGTTGAAGATGACGGTGAACAGTTGTATGGTTTGAGCTGAGAACCACTGCCAATTCCTCAACTGATAAAGCAGGATTTTCTTCAAGGGCTGCTTCAAGAAGCTTTTCATCAAACTCAACTGGACGTCCGGTTCGATCTCCATCTTCAAGGGTGAAATCTACACCTCTGGATTTTGCAAACCATCTTCTGCAAGTTCTTTCAATTACACATTCCTCTCCATAAACTGAGTGAATGTTTCTAGCCCCTTCGTCTGCTGAGTTTCCTTTCTTGAACTCATAAAGCATTATGTGCCTCAAATGATTCTTGGGTACTTCCATGTTAGCAGGGTTTTAATCAAACAAAATTTAATTTTATTGTTCCCTGAAATAAAATTTGATCAGTTTAAATGCATCTAAACATAAAAATAATGTTCAACTCCTTTAGACATTATAAAATATACTTTAAATTTCGTTCATATTAACAAAAAGTTACAATTCGGACAGAACTTATGGGATGACCTGATGATATAACAATATTAATATAGCATTAATTTCTTTGAATCAAAGGTTTCTATAAAAATATATTTTTATCGTTATATAAATTATATAATGCTTATTTGTATTTTATCGTGTCAAATACTTATATATCAATATGGACATCTTGAATGACCAGTTAGTTTGTTTTTTTTTGATTTTAACCAAACTGATGACAAGGTTTTATTTAAAGATCAACTCCCAAATACCTAAATATGTTTTTTTCTATTTTGATTTTCTAAATTATGAACAATTTTCTCTATCTGAAGTTAAATATTTTATTTTCTTGTATATGATTTGAACTTTTATAAAGAACTCTCAAGCATCTCCATCACAATCTGGGTTCCTCAAATGTATGTAAAAATTAAAATTTTGAGGATATATATAGTAATAAAAAAAATTTTATTTTTTAAACAAACAATTAAAATGTGATCTGTTAGGCTGAATCATTAACTCTTCTCTACAATATAACATTAAAAAAAAATCCTACCACGGATCTAGAAAAAAGTTAGAATTGATTTTTGTTGTTCATTTGAAAAGATTTAAAATTCGACAGTGAAAAAGGCGTATATTTTCAGTCGCAAAATATATATTACGCAAACTACTTTATTTTCCGAATACATTCTGAGGCTGAAGAGATGGTTAAATCACTCAAAGATTTTTTTCTGTTTTCAATCAATCAACTACCTTTATCCAAGATGAACCCTTCATGTTCAATAACTGTTTCACTACAAATGAATTTTGTATCTCTACATTTTTTTTCAGACTTAAATCAACCTTGTTTTTATGATTTTCTTTGATAAAAAAAAGAAAAACTTTTTTCCTCCCAAAAAAAAAAAGAAAAAAAAAATTTAAAATACATGGACCAAATATGTTAGGAATATTAATATATTCATCATCGTCGTCAGGAATAATCGTCATTCAAATTTAATTCTTTACTGCTTCAATCGATAGATCAATTTATATCGTTAAAAAAAAATAAATGAAAAAGGATAATCTATGTTATAATTTTCAACCTATATTATAAGATTGTCGTGTGGGTTCATTCTTTGATCTTTTCTTTGAGTTCTTTAATTGCCGTCAGAAACTTGTGTTAGGATTCAATATGTCTTATACTGTTTAAAAATGAAAAAAAAACTCATTTATGGGTTTCACTAAAAAAAACGTCATGTAATCTACTGATTATTGATAGTATATAGGGAGAGATTCTTATACATTTGAGACATTTTTAACCAAAGTAGAAGATTTTTTTTATTTCTAGTAATTTTATTTTTCTATTTTATTTTTTTTAATTGATAGATTTTTTTTCATACCTTTTTTCAAATGTTATTTGTCACAAAATGAAATGAGGATGGATTTTTCAAAGAGATTTGTAAAATTTTCTGGATTCTGGTGTTTTTCTTGATTTCTTTATCTACCGTGTCGCTGGTGTGGTAAAATTAATTAGGTTCTGGATCTATTTTCTGATATTTGCCATCTTTTGACAATGTTTCCTAATTAAATTGAAAATTTTAGAAAATCGAAGTCCGAAAATTTTTTAATACGCAATGATAACTATCTAATGTTTCTATGGCAAATGTAGGATAATACTGTCATTTCTTATTCCCGTAAATTTGAAATTTTATCAAAATTATACGTACATTAAAAAAAAATTTATCAATTTCATTTTTTTCAAACTTTCTCTGCATTTATATAAAACCAGTTTACAGATTAAAAAAACATTCAAAATGCGATAAATATGCTCAGTTATTAAAATATTTAACAATAAGAGAAAAATAGGTTTTTCTCTATTAATAAAAATGTAATTTTAGAAATTTAATTTTTAATCGTAGACAAATAAATCTCGCGATATAGCTTTTAAAAATATATATATATATATATATATATATATATATATATATATATATATATTTATAACGTTTATTTAAAAAATTTGGAGAATAATTTTAATTAAATTTGTTTTTTTTGAATCTTAATACCAATTAACTCGATGCCTTTTAAACTGTGGTTTGGATATTAATAAAATAAAAATTAAATTTTAGGCACCGAATAAAATATCAAAAATAAATAAAATAGTAAAAAAAAAAAAATTTAAAAAGTATAAACTTCATCCGACTTTTTTTTGAATAGCCAATACAGACAATAACACACGAAAATTTTTTTATAATATATTTCCTCGTCATATTTATCTATTAAAAAAATTACTTTTTCAATAAATTTAGAACAATAAATAGGCCAAAAGACATGAAAAAAAAAATTAAAAAATTTTTTTTTGACCATCAAAAAAAGTTAAATTTTAAATAAAAAGGCGTAAATAATTTTGTTTTGATAAAATAATATCATAGATAAAAGGTTCTGTATTTTGATTGTTAGAATATATAAAATAAATACATTAATGCAGAATAAAAAATTGATTCTTCCAAAAAATTAAAAAAGAATAAATATTAGAACTAAAAAAGAAATATAGAATTATATATGTTATTTTTTATGGAATTTAATTGCTACAACAGAATTTAAATGAAATCAATTCATGAATCGTTAATTCTAAAAATGTTATTTACAAAAATAAAAAAAATTGACATAACAACTTTTTTTTAACTGAAATAATCTTTAAGGAATTTCAAACTTCTAAAATCCACTGTTAGAAATTTAATATTCAATACCTTTCCTTTTAATCTTTTGTTTCTGGCATTTGTCCCCTAATTAACAATTTTACATCATTATTATGACTATCATTGTTACATTGATCATTTTAATATATACTTATTCATTGTTATATAATTATGCCATTATTATACCAGTACTATATCAGTATTATATAATTATTATGACATTATTTATTTATTTATCATTTAATACCATTGAAAATTATTATTATATATCATTGTTATAATTTTTTTTATATCATTAAGAATGTCATTATTATACCATAATCGGAAATTATTTATAATAATAATATCATAAATTATATATCAACTAATACATGCCGTTTTATCAATATTATGTCATTATTATACCAGTATTATATCATTATAATATCATTATTATGTCATTATATATAAATGGATTTATGCTGTTATTTTTTATTTATTTTGTCATTATTTTAATCATATAAAAAATATACGAATCATTAAACGTCTAAAGAAAATTTATACGCCAATTTTTTTTGAAACTTTTATTTATTTAAGTGTTCAGTTAATTTCATTTTCTATATATATATATATATATATATATATATATAGCGCCATATATAATATAAATTATGTTCTGATGAATATTTTTTCTTTATATAATATAGTTAAAGAAAATAATTAATCAAACGGAATATGTTTATTTTGTGGGGTATGCTTAAAATAAATTTAAATATATAATTGAAGTTTAAAAGTTTGTTACGTTTTTTAGTTTCATTAAATATATTTCTTTTCATTATTTTTATTAATTGTACTTGAATGGAAAATGTATTGAAAAAGAGAATTTTTAATTTCAAAATTTTTGAAACATTTATTTTAACATAATCTTGTTTTGTTTTAATTTAAAATTTATCTTCTAAATTTAACGTATTTCATATATTATTCTTTTAATTTTTCATTTTGTTTTTGTTTTTAGGTCATATTTATCATATATGCAACTCTATTTTCCTTACATTTCAAATGATAAAGTGGGGGTGATCAAAACTCAAAAAAAGAACGCTACAATTTCTTCATTTTGAAAAGCAAATTAAAATATTATCAGAGATCAGGAAACAGACGCTACGCCCTCATACATTTAAAATGAGGCAAAAAACAGTAACACTCAAAAAACAGACGCTATACGTTTTAACATTTAAAATGATAATAAAAAATATATATATATATATACAAATATATAATCAATATATTTAATATTTAATATATTAATTTAGAATATAATTATATCTACGCCTTCATACATTTAAAAAAAATTTAAAAAGAAATTGGAAATCAAGATTTTTTTTTTGTTACGTTCAGGTTTGCATTGGTTTTGATTGAAAGAAGTTTTCAATCTCAGGCAGCAGAAATATATATAATTTTATAATTATTTAAAATATTTTAAATATTATCAGAGAGACTTGGATGAAACAGACAGTAAGGAATTGACAAAAAAAAAAAACCAAAAGAGAAAAGAAGGAAAAGAAAAGTTATTCTATACGTTCTTGCATTTAAAATGATGAAAGACCACAGAATTGAGCAAAAATAGACTATATATAATCTTACAAAAGAATGCTGAAAATATTATCAATTATATGGAATAAAGACTCTAAAGAGATATGAATTAAAAAATGATGAAAATATTTCAGATATCTGATATGGATTATGAATATAATGCAATGAAGCCTCTTATATTTAATAATGATGAATTATTTTCAAGAATCATGAAAATAAACGCTATACAAATTTGATTAAAAATGATATAAATATAACCATTTTTAGATCAAAAAATCCACACAATAACCTCTTTCATTTAAAATAATGAAGATATTGTCAAAAACGAATAAACAGATTTTAAAATTATATTCATTTAATTTAAAAAAAAAAATATAATTAGAGATGATTAAGGAAATTAATACATTAAA
This sequence comes from Acanthosepion pharaonis, assembly GCA_903632075.3. Lineage (NCBI taxonomy): Eukaryota > Metazoa > Mollusca > Cephalopoda > Sepiida > Sepiidae > Acanthosepion > Acanthosepion pharaonis. The sequence goes on from CAHIKZ030001904.1 coordinate 337,529, forward strand.
AAATATATAAAAATATTATATATATATATATATATATATATATATATATATATATATATATATTTAAAACTAGCAGCATGGCCCGGCGTTGCCCGTGCTTGATTCAAAAATCGTACGACTCATACAGCAATCGCTATCACTTGACTTAAAATATTTTTGCCCTTCCTTGCCTTTTTAAAGGAGTGCCCTTTGCCGTGCTGATGTTGCTACATGCCTTACTTCTTGCCTATCTCACACTGCGAATTTTCTCTAAGCTCTATACTAAACATTAAATCTGTTACGAAAAAGAACTAAACAAAATGAACACAAAACGATCAGCTTTAAAAAAGGACTCGTAACTGGAAAAACCGAATGAAAAAAGAATGTTAACAACAAATACTTTTTCACACCCAACACAGTTCTGCGGAATCAGAATCAACGTTGAGTTTAAGCAAGCGAATGAGCCAATTGGAGTAAAGTGCCATGCAGATTTAAATTTTTCCCACTTGTGACGAATGCAGCTATCGATTTTTTTTTTTTTGCATGCTAGTTAACATTTGTGTCAGTCAGCTGTTGGCTCTCACGCTGGCCAATAGAATCTTCCTGCCTATTCGTGGCAGTCAGCTATAGGCTCTCACTCTGGCCAGTAGAAAATGGCCGCAAACTACATGAAAACTGCCGTAGAAGCATGAAAAAAAATCGATTATTTCCACTATCGATGGGAGTTGGGAAATGCAAAGTCGGTCTTGGCCTTAAAATCCGTCGAAAATTGCGGCCGTGCATTCGTTACACACACAGAGATCCTGCCTTTTATAGATAGAGACTAGCTACTGAGGTAAGACTACTCAACATCTTACATTCAAGTCATGGGTACACACCTTGAGCAGGTAGGGTGTGACAGATCTCACGTTAGGCATTGCTGGTGTTTTTTCCATAGTAAGTAGTAGATTTTTTTATGGGATGGAGCCATGCCTAACTTGTCTTTAATTCATTTTTGTCTTAGATTTTTCTCAACCAAGTCTAAAAGGCACAGCCTGTCCTGCTATTTACATATAGCTGGAGGAAGAAGAGATGGGCTCATGCCTTTCCCAAAAAATTTGTGTGCGTGTGAATGCAATGAATTTGGCTTTAATTTGAACTCGATTTTTTATTCAGAGCCGACATACACCACCCACTTCCATCTTAAACTGTTATTGAAGAGAATTTTCCAACATGTACCAGCAATGTATGAGAATAGATCGACTGAATATTTTTCCCCCATTTTTTTTTCTTTTTTTTTTTATCAAAATTTCAATTTCACTGGTTCTGTTTTAAGTAATGAATTAAATCAATAAAATATGTTGAATGTATTCGAACAATATGTTTAAATGAAAAATGAGTCAATAAAATGCGTAAAATGTATTCCAATAATATGTTTATGTGATAAAATGAATCAATAAAATACGTTTAATGCATTGCAAAAATATTTATATGAAACTTAATCATTTTGATTATTGCAAATGCAAAAAAAAATAGTCACAATTTACGAAAGGTTTATGAAATATAAATATGGAATCGTTTAGAATAAAAAAAAATGCTTTTTCTGTTACTCGTGGGATCATAAACAGGCTTTGTTAAATAAACATCTCAGTGAAATAATTACTTATATATTCAAATACACACATATACCGCGGGTAACAGCAAAATTGTTCAAATCGTGTAATAGCAAAATTGTCCAATTGTTAGATTAAACTTTGAATCTTAGAAATGATTAAAAGATATCATACTGGAATTCTTCAAATTTTTGTAACACTATTAAACTCTAATTTGAGCAATAAGAATTTATAATTACTCTCCAAGCTTAAAAGTTAAAAGAAGAATCCTGATGAAATCGATCAGAAACGAAAATGACATATTCATCATTAATTAATCATTGCTAAGGATCGGAAGCTCATGAAGGATGGAAATAAAGTTAAAATATATATATATATAATTCCAGGATCATTTTCCAACATATTCAAGATGATCTTCGTCCTAACTTTCTGTCCTGGAGTAACAAGGTGCCTCACAAGTTTCACTTATGCTATCATTTTAAGATCTTTTTTCTCTACTCATTGGACTGTCATAGCTGAAACTTCTCTCTCGCGTACAAAACGACTTATTGATAAAATAGTATCTTTTCTAATTGATCTCTTTAGCTGTAAGTTGGAATGATGATCCCTCTTCCTGTTGTGACCTCCTGATCCTGTTTTGGTGCAAATCCATCGAAAATTGCGGCCGTGCATTCGTTACACACACACACACACACACACACACACACACACACACACACACACACACACACACACCCTGCCTTTTATAGATAGAGATAATGAAAGAATTGTTAGAGAGAGCTCTTTGTGATTATGTAGCGCCAGTGTATATGTTCTGATGAAGACTATTCTTCTTTATGTAACATAGTACAAAAAATACATGTGACAACAACCTCATGTATTTAAAATGATGCAAAGATCGTTACAGATCAGGAAACAGACGCAATATATTTTTACATTTAAAATGATTAAGACGTTGTCAGACATCAGGAAACACGGTTGACCTTGTTACATTTAAAATTATGAAAGGACTATCAGAGACAAATAAAGTGATGATACACGGACTTACATTTAAAATTATGAAAATATTTTCAGAAATTAAGAAACAGATTCTAAAAGCTCTTACATTTAAAATGATGAAGGTACTGTCTGAGATAAGGAAACAGACGATACGCCTTCTTACATCTAAAATTATGAAAGAAGAGTCAAAACCCAGGAATTCATGCATATATTGCTAATAGAAATGGGGTATTATACGCAAAACGTAAATGCATTTCTAATGCAAACGATGAAGAATGGTCTGGAATTAATAAAAGAGTTACTTAGAGAACACGGCTATGACTTAGTTACAGGAAGGTTTATAATCTTGGAAATACATGTAACAACTAAGTACATCATATAAAAGGCTGAATTAGATAGATAGCTAACATTATGGTGAAATGACACAATGTATAAATCCACGTCCCTAACAGTAAAACCAATTAGGTGACCGTCCAAACTTACTTGAGCCTGGCGTTGGTTTACATTCGTCTTGGAAGACGCAAACGTATTTTCCAGGGTGTTTTTTAGGAAAAAGTGCGTGTTGTACGCCGGAAAATAGGGACTTAAGGAATATCTATATAATAGTAAAATTTTAAACCCGCACGTATGTATGCATATATGTGTCAGCATTGCTACAATTGTGGGTAGGAACCAAATACGTTGGACTGATCTTTTTTTCGGTTTGATGACTCCAGACTTCTAAAACAACTGTTTTGTGGTTAGCTTCTTTCTAGCAAGAGACCCCTGTTAGACATTTTCATGACGGTCGTCTTCGAGTATAGAATCCAGAGGTTGGCAGTGAATATTTCGGAGACAGTAGGAAAGCGTAGTGCAGGTTCGCAGTGGATATCGCAGCAAGGTAGCAGAGCGTAGTTCTTCCGTCTGTCCTGTTCGCCGGACAAGTTGCCTCTGGTCGGGTTGGTAGGAGAACAAAGATGGCCGCCTTTATACACGACGGATACAGTGTTGTGCGGCTTCTGATTGGTCAACCTTCTATTGGTCGACTATAAAGGGAAATAAGTCATTTTGACCCGCTCACTAGTTATATATAGTATATACCCAAAAAACCGTAACAACCCCAGCATAAGCCAATTGTGGAGATGTGTGGGTTTGTGAGATGCGTGACCAGATCCTGCTGTCAAAGGTAGGCCTGGTTAATCACGTGTAATCGCCTGAAAGCAATCCAACTACACTTGGTGTCCCTTCCATGCCGCGCACTGAGTCCCAGGCCTCCACTGCTCTAGAGTTTGCCGATCAGCTGGTCGTCTTAAGCGTCACATAAAAAGTTCACAGTGATGCCAACACCGTGTCTGTCGTCCCAACCAACGTCAATCTGCTCCAAGATGTGCAAGTCGCTGGCAGGACTGAAGGGTCATCAACGGGTTCACGGACAATCAATCATTGAAGCAGTGGCAATCGTTTGTTAAAACGTCGCAATCAACATGTATGAGTATTCCCGAGATAATGCTTACCCAATGCATAATAGCCCATCCAATTTAGGAACATAATGTATCTTGAAACATTGCTGAGTGCAGTGCCAAATATCATTAAAATTAGGTAAGTTTTTTTTTAGTAAAGTTCGTTTTGCTGTTTTTTGTTTGTTTTCTTTTTTGATTGGAAATTCAGAATTTTTTGATTTGCATTCTTATATCAATTCACGTAAACAAACTAACATTTACATAAAATATTCAAACTATTATGTGTCTGAAAAATAATAAACATATATAATACATTATAACAACATTATTAAATAAATTTAAATAGACATAACACAAAATATATTTTCAGAATTCACTACAGGACTTTAGAGACTTTTGCTCGAAACAACTACTTAGAAGGTGAAGAGGCTATACGTGTCACCTGGTAAATAGATGCAATTTCATTTTACCTATAAATTATTTCATGCGTCTTGTCTTTTCTTACATACGACCAACTAGAATCCTACCCGTCAAAAATAGTTACGCCTTCATCGGCACTTTTTGCAATGATCAGAGAATATCTGTACTCCATTGAATCAATTCTGTATTACATTTGTAAGAAAGAATCCTGCTTTTAAGGCATTCTCTTCTTTATATCTTTATTTCTTTTAAATCATTTCAGCAAAGCAAGGCGATAAAGCCATTAAGACGCAAGAGGGTTACTGAGTGCGAAGGAGAAAGGACAAAAAACACGATGGAAATATTTTTGAAGATCATAGCGGACAATAAAGCAAGAAGCCGGAAGAGCGTTCCCACAAGAGATAAGCGCGAAGGATTGAATAGAACTAACAGTTACAATTTTAACGGTAATTGAGACCTAACTGCCAATCTAGTCTTTCTCTATGTGCCATGCCTTTCAGATGCGGGTGAGGAATGCTCATCAAAACAATCTCGAACAAATCATTTATGACATATATTTAGTAATCATAATGTTTTTAGCTGAATTCTAAATTACCTGGTACAATAAGTAACTGCGAGTCCCACTAAAATGTTGTTTCTACTTTTTAGAGACGGTATCTCCTTGCCGTTGACAGTGATGTCGATCCTAAACACGATTTTACAACTTCCCCGCATTCTAAAGGCGGGATTTCACTGTTGGGATATTCCTCCAAATATTTACAGTACCCGCTGTTCCCAATTAGTCACCCATCTAGGTAATGACCAGGCATGCCGCCTCTTAACTTGGATGATAAAACAAAAGCCGGTTACTTAAACGAGATTCGATCGTAATAAATGCTAAAACTAAAAAAAAAAATCAAATAGAAAAGAAAAAGAAGGCCGTCATGCAACAAAAAGAGGAAAAAGTTAATAATAATAATAATAATAACAACACCCGGTTAAGAAGATAGAACTTGCAACAATTGTATGGGACTTCGCAATACACACAGACAGAACAATCAAAACTAATCGCTCAGAGATCGTTATTAGAGACTGCAAACAAAACAAAAAAAAAATACCTCCTTATTGCTATGGCAGTCCCTGCAGACTGCAATGTATCTTTGAAGATCTTCAAAAAGCTATCAAAATACAAGGACCTTGAAATCGAAATCTCAAAAATGTGGCACATGGGAACATCGAAAATCCCTGTACAACAGTTGGAGCCCTCGGATTGTTTGGAAAAGATTCCTGTAGACTCATTGAAGGGATTCCTGGCAACCCATGCCTTAAAGAAATACACAAGTTCCAGACATTACGAAGGGCTTTATCTATGAAAAATATGTGTGTTTTTAATTTGCTTAGTGGAAAATGTCATGATGCCATTTCTGACCTTAAATCTCTGGGCGGGATTCGGAAAGAAATGAGCACGCACCAAAAATCAAAGGAATAATAATAATAATAATAATAATAATAATAAGAAGAAGAAGAAGAAGAAGAAGAAGAAGAAGAAATCACTCAACCTTATAACCACATCACGTTGAAACATTGGTTCCCGTAAGATCACCGAAGTTAAACAACGTCGAGCCTGGTCAGCACGTAGATGGGTGACCCGTTCTAATTCCTATTGGATTCGTTATATTTACTTACGTGCCAATGCTACTGGGAAAGGTATGAATCCATCTCTTCTCTCTCCCAGCTATGGGTTAATTAGTCAGTTTTGTATCCCTTATCTAAAGGAAAATTCTTACAATCTAAAAATATTTTTCTGGCTTTAAATAACCAGCAAAGGGTTGATAAGCCGAAGAAAACGAATCGGTAATAATAATTATAATAATAAAGTAAAAACTCGAAACCTGATTGAAGCAGTCAATGCAAGGAAAGTGATTGTAATACAATTTTGAACTGGACACTGCTGGAAATTGCCGAAATTGATAGGGAAACACTTAAGATTCTCTTTGCATTATGCACTGCCCCCAAAGAATAAAATTCGCAGACTTTGCATGAAGAGATCAAACCGAGCTGACTGTGAAAGAATGTCTTGGCATACAACTTGGTGAACAGTGAAGAAGAACAGCTGCAATACGCAGCAGAAGAAATGGTCATTGATGGAGGCAAATTGGGAGGAAAAGAAAAAGTCAAGAAAAGAAAGGTGCAAGGCAAACGTGACCAACTGTTGGACATTCAGTTACGAGAGTAACGATAAGGATAAGAATTCCATGAAGCCTCTCAGGCATGACTGAAGCACAGTGATCTAAATTTGGGAACTGACAGTGTAATAATACCTGCGTAGGAACAAACCTTATAGACGAAAGGCATCGCCAGCAGCATGTACCATACTCCAGGTGATGTAGGCTTTGGAGAGAGAATGTCACGCAGCGGTTATAAATTACTGTCACAGAGAAAAAGACGACATTACCGGATTTATTTTAACTTGCACTGAGTCTTGAACAAAATATCTGGTTACAACGTTTCTAGGAAATGGTCCAATCGCATACCATTCAGAGTAATATAAGAAGAAGGCAAGTCAAATATAGTCAGAGACTATGACTTTCAAACAGATCAGCATATTTGACATATGTTTAGGTATTATTAAAATTCTAATAATCGCTTTTTTAAACAATAAGCATTGCCGAGGAATGATGACAGTTAAAATAATAGCGATGTCAAGGAAAGATCGTCATTTTGAGAGACCGTTTTTTGGAGGCGCGAAAGTTAAAGATTGCCTGAGTTTAGTCATTGACATGAAATTGTCAACATTTCTTCTTCTTCTTCTTCTTCTTCTTCTTCTTCTTCTTCTTCTTCTTCTTCTTCTTCTTCTTCTATTACTTTTTCTTTAACTTCGACTTCTACTTTTTCATCTTTTACTTTTCTTCTGATTCTCCTCCTTTTTCTACTTCTAATTCTTCTTCTTCTTCTTCTTCTTCTGATTCTTCTTCTTCTTTTTCTTTTTCTTCTTCTGATTCTCCTCCTTTTTCTACTTCTAATTCTTCTTCTTCTTCTGATTCTCCTCCTTTTTCTACTTCTAATTCTTCTTCTTCTTCTTCTTCTTCTTCTTTTTCTTCTTCTTCTTCTGATTCTCCTCCTTTTTCTACTTCTAATTCTTCTTCTTCTTCTTCTTCTTCTTCTTATTCTCCTCCTTTTTCTACTTCTAATTCTTCTTCTTCTTCTTCTTCTTCTTCTTCTTCTTCTTCTTATTCTCCTCCTTTTTCTACTTCTAATTCTTCTTCTTCTTCTTCTTCATCCCCTTCAAACTTTTTCTCCTACTTCTTCTTCTTCTTCTTCTGCTACTACTTCTTATTCTACTTCTGCTTTTTCTTTTTCTTCTATTTTTCTACTAGTACTATTACTACTACTAGTATTAGTAATACTACTACTACTACTTTTTCTTTAACTTCGACTTCTACTTTTTCATCTTTTACTTTTCTTCTAATTCTCATTCTTTTTCTACTTCTAATTCTTCTTCTTCTTCTTATTCTTCACCCCCTTCAAATTTTTCTCCTTCTTCTTCTTCAAACTTTTCTTCTACTTCTATGTCTTCTTCTTCTTCTACTTTTTCTTCTACTACTACTACTACATTTTCTTCAAGTTCGACTTCTATATTTTCAGTTTCTTTTACTTTTCTTCTTCTTCTAATTCTCCCCTTTCTTCTACTTTTAATTCTTCTTCTTCTTCGTCTGCTAACCCTTCTCCTTTTTCTTCTTCTACACCTCCTTCAAAATTTTTCGTTTTCGTCTTCTTTTGTTTTCTCTTATACACCCCTTTCTTCTTTTTTTTCTCCTACTACTACTTCTTCTTCTTCTTTTACTTTTCTTCTTCTTCTTCTTCTTCTTCTTTTTTTACTTTTTCTTCTACTAATTCACCTTCTTCTTCTACTTCTAATTCTTCTTGTTCTTGTTCTTCTTTTTCTAAGTGCCGCATTCCTTCAGGGCATATATAATCATGGCTCTACCCAACTTTCTATTCCGTGTGTCTCCCTCATCCCGCCATCCACACACAAAAAGCTTCTTAAGCCTTTCTCGTTGCCTTATCTCTTGCCCTCAGTATGCCATGTTAGTGTTATGCTTTCCAATCCCTCCGTCCTCATTATGTGTCCACGGAATTTCAGCTGTCTTTTTCTGATTTGGAGAATACGTGATCTCTCTGTAGTTATTTTCTTTCTGTTTTTATTCCAATTCTAGATCATAGATTCCGTTTTTAATGCTTTACCGTCAGTCGTACTTCATAGAACAATTGCTAAATAATATTTTTGTTCACGCACATTCTTGTACTAATTATGAACAACTATACTCATGGGAGTTTTAACTGATTCTTTGAGTTGTTTTCTCATGGCTTTTTCAACCCTCTATGGATCATTTAAAGCCAAAATATATTTTTGATTATGGCAGGTTACTTATAGAAATGTTCCTTTAAATAAAATTCTAACTGGGGTCGGGGCTGCTTCAGTGATTAGCCAGTGTTTTCAGCGTGACAAGTGGGCATCTGGAGCGACAAACACCATCAAGCTGCCTACGCTGGGTACAGCCATCGGAACGTGGAACCTTCGCACCGTCTTTCCTGTTTGAGAAAGAATGGGCGATGATGGTAATACCGGCACTTCTGAGAGCCACCGCCAACAGGTCAGACTAGTGTTCTTCTGCTTTCAGATCTCCCTGACGACTGGAGAAGTCGAGAGAGCGATGATGATGATTCAGCGTGATTTGACCGGAGGCCGTATTTAATACAGGGAAGCTGTGGAGAGTCTTATCTATGTTATGAAAATACATGGCATTAAAAAAAAAAAACTGTGCGAAAATAGAAGACATAGTTGAGATATTTTTTTCTAAGTTATATCTTCAAGTAATTGAGTAAATTCTTTGATGTCTTTCATCAACTGTTATTTTTATCTATAGTAATTTTTGCCAAAACAAATTTCGTCTAATTTTGTACTTGACACTAAAATTCTTGCTGTTGTTCTCGAAATGTGTTTGCATTTGTTTCCTGATCAAGTTCAACTTGTCCTCCCAGTAAACAAATACACACAGCCAACATTTATTGCGTCACGAGATTAACATGTTGCTCTCCTCTCCTCGTCTCGTTTACTCTCCCGACCCAATCCGCCTTTCTCTCCTTCTCCCAACTCTCGACTCCTTCAACAAGCCGAGCCGGCCTGAGTTAATTTGTTTTCCTTTAGAGAAGAAAAAAGAAACCTGTGGGACGAGTTTTTAATGTGTTTTCTCTTGTTATCTAATTATTTAATGGTGAGACTAAGGAAAAAAACAAAACAACATTAGATGTCGTTTTATAATTTGGTGTGCTATTATTCCATAATAAATATAGTTTAGGTTTGCCGACGGATATAAAATATGCCCCAAACACACATATACACAAACACACACACATGCCTACTTACTAAACAAATATCTCCTTCAATGCGTCATGCATGGCTCTCCACAATTTCCTTTTAGCTCTAAACAATGTATAACTGTTTTACTCACTATTTTTTTCCTAGCTTTGGCATTTATTCATGCAATTCGTTAGGCCAATTTGCTCGCTGTTTCTTTCTTCTCCTACAGCCTTCAGGGTATATATATATATATATATATATATATATATATATATATATACCACCTCCATCACTACAAGACTTGGAAGAGTTGGTATTGGTGGCGTTACAGACGTGAACCTGTCCCTTGAGCCTGCGCTGTGGTTTTTTTTAGGTGGAGTGCAGTGTGCGCAGTGTTGGTCTCACCCTCTACATCCGTGGTTCATCCGTTATAGCCTATCGAGCTGGGACGGTCACACACACACATATATATATATATATATAATTTCGCTTGAAGTTGAAATGGAACTAATGCTTTTAATTTAATTGCAAAATTAAATTCGGGGTTTTTAGCTTCTATTTTTGAAACATGGTTGGAACTGTGTAGCGAAAAAAAAAACATATTTTAAATCAATTAATTTATTTTATATATATATATATATATATATATATATATATATATATATATATATAGTGTAACCCGGATATAAGTGAGTTGTCAGAACCGGAGTTGTCTCTTATATCCGGGTTTCTCTTATATCCGGGTTTGGTCTATTTCATTTAGGTAAGTATGGCTCTAATTTGGGATCAGAGAAAATCTCTCTTATATCCAGGTTTATCTTATATCCGGGTCTCTTATATTCGGGTTATACTGTATATATAAGTACACATGAAGAGTTACCAAACTCCATCCGCAACATATTCGTTGATAATACAAATATAATTACTTTATCCACATGTAAAAAAAAAGGCTAAAAATAATGGAGGCATTATTCAAAAACAGAAAAAGCCAACACTCAATAACGTCAACTAGGAACACGGCCACAATGTACTAATGGTGTTTGGTAAATATTGCATTTCTAAAATTCTAGATACACACATAAAACAATCCATACATTCAATTAAAAGTAAAAATAAAATCTTCCTTCATGATAACTAAAAGTATGGCCGAAAGCGCTCGGACATACCGAACATGCCAACAATGTCTACACAAATTATTTCCAGTAAAGAAGAAAATTATCCGCAGTATCTTCTCAGCCGTTTTTAATGGAAATACTATAAAAGAGGGATTGCTGGCCAAATACGCAATTATATATATATATATATATATATATATATATAATATTTAATAGTTTTGTCTATTTGTTTTCAGCAAAATCATTTCATAACGTCTGATAAGCTTTATAAAATTATCATTGAAAGACGGAAGAAAATCACCATATTGATACATGTTTCATTCTTAATCCATTCTAAGCTTTCGCTTACATAAGCCATCATCGGAGATTAAAGTTAGAAATGTGTTATCCTTCCACCATAAATATGGAATCGGCTATTGCTCAACACTTAGTTGAGAATATAGCCTGTGCCAAGTCGTATACAAAAGAGTGGTTTAAAATCATTCATACAACCGATTCCAACAATCATTTGAAGATTTTGGAATCGATCTGCATAGGATTAAGGAAACCTTCTCTCTGCCGGCAGAAAGAATTTGTAAAGTCTCTTAATCTGTTGGGGATATTTTATTTTAACTGTCCCTCGCTAATTTATTTACGTTATTTCCCTCCCCTCGTTACAAGTATATACACTTTTTTTATTATTTTAGTGTGTTTCCCCCTTTTTTTTGCTCTTTATTTTCGTTACTGTTCTTTTCTTTAATTAATGATCCAACGATTGTCTCCTGATGAGATGTTGGTCGAAAGGGCTTTAGAGACTAATAAAATTAAAATCAATAAATTCCTAGTTTTTTTAAAACTGTATATAAATTTTGTACCTCTAAACATTTGTATATATATATATATATATATATATATATATATATATATATATATATATATATATGCAGCATATTTTCATTGAAACATGTTCCATTGAATAATATAAACATATTGTGTCTACTTATTTTTTATACCCAACATATTTTTTCAGTTGTCTAATCAGTTAAAATAAAATTGATGAAGGAAGGCATCGTAGTTTTTTCTTAACCTAAGTACTTTCGATCTTTTCCAAGATCATCTTCAGGTGTAAATTACAAAGACAAACAACTGCGATACAATCTACATTCCGCTGTGGTGGTCATTTTTTTAAAAACATGCGCGAAAAACCTCTCTATAATTATTATAAAATTTTTAATTTATTCGTAGTATTTATGGAATCTTTTAAAAAAAAGAATTGTCTAAATGTTCAGTTATGCTACCAATCGAGAGTATTAAAAAAAAATAGACAAAGCTACTCCAGTTTCACGCGACCAGGATCCTCTGTCGGCCAGAACGACAGGACATATATATGAGCAAATAAATGACACCTAAAGGCCTGGGTAGACACACAACTGCTCGTTGCCAAAGAAAACTCATAGCACAAACATCAACAGAAACATAAAAAACTGTTTTCGTAATTTTTAAGAAAACTGAAAACTCTCGGAAGACAAGAATACATTTTTTCGCTTGTGCCGAACCAACCACACTTTTCGGACGAACTGAATATAGAGAACCGATACACATAGTGTACCACATGGTCTCAAAATGACCCCCTAGGTTTTGAATTCAGAGAGCGCCTTCTAGACTGGATGACAACCAAGCCTAAAGAGTGTCATGGCTATTGCGAGAACTGATGGATTCATACTATCCACAAGTGTATTTGCGCGTAGGTGTATGGAACGAACTAGACTAGAATTCGAACTCGTCTCTCCTAATTCTCATTACGAGCCACTATCCATTACATCCACACGTCCACACGTTTGTGTGCGTGTTTCTGTTTGCATATACATGTGATTGTACACACACACACACACACACATACATGTATACTCCATAGTGATCATAGAAATGTTGATATACCTTGGCTCAGGTATAAAGATAAACTGAAAAGCAGCCTTTCTTGCGTCAACATTCCATTCAAGAACTTTGAAGAGGTAGCTATGAAGAGTTCAGTGCATCATTCTAGCTGCCATTCAGGAATAATGCACCATCAAAAATAAGCATCAGTCGACTATGTGAAACACAAAAAGCAAAATAAGACATCTGTAGTACTTGGACACAATACATCCTCCTGTACTGTTTGTGGTCTTTTTGCAATTTCAAAAGTCATGCCTTCATAGGCATGCAGATAATTAGTCCGTGGTCGTTGGAAGCTCATACGTCGAACTCGACAGAATGGGGAGAGTGCATTATATATATATATATATATATATATATATATATATATATATATATATATATATATATATATGTATTCACTACAGTTCAAAAAGTTTGAAGCCACCCCAAATTAGCATAGGATGAACTTTAAGAAGAGTGAAAAAAAAAAAAAAAAAAAGGGGTCTTAGAGTCATTGAAAAACAATGAAATCAGTAATCAAACTTATATTTTGAGAAAGTTTTGCTACGAATGCCAAAAAGTTTGTGCTGCAGTAAAACTAAAGGAGCAAAATTTAATCATAAAATGCTTTTTTTTTTTTCTTTTTGTCATAATAAAATTTCTAATAAAAACCATGTCTCACTTTTTAATCATGTATAATAATTATCTCTTATTTAAAGCACAAAAAATGACTGTTAGGACCAATTGAAAAATACAGTGTAACACGGATGTAAAGAGAAACCCGGATATAAGAGATATTTCCTCTGGTCCCAAATTAGAGCCTGTGTTAATGTATATAAAATAGACCAAACCCGGATATAAAGAAACCCGGATATAAGAGACTTCTTCTCCGGTCCCGACAACTCTCTTATATTTGGGGGTACACTTTATTACCAAAGGGTGGCTTCAAACATTTGTACTATATATATATATATATATATATATATATATATATATATATATATGTCCATTACTTTCTGTTTCCCTCTCAGTATATATATATATAGTATATATATATATATATATATATATATATATATATATATATATATATATATACACAGACACACACACACACACACACACACACACATATATATATATAAATGAATAAACTTAGGAAAGCATAAAAACCTTCTTCCTCCAATCAAGCTGCCAATAGCCGAATATATGAAAAAAAATATATTTCAAATTTTTCCTTTTACTATTTTTCTTTTTTTTTTTTTATTTTTGGTAAAATCCTTACCAACACTCGAAAGCTATTTTCTTCAATATATATATATATATATATATATATATATATATATATATATATATATGAATAGATTTAGAAAAATATATAAAACTTTTTTTTCCTCCAATCAAACTGACAATATCCGTAAAGAAAAATATATATTTCAATTTTTTCCTTTTACTATTTCCTTCTTTTATTTATTTTTTTTTTTTTCTTTTTGGTAAATCCTTACCAACACTCGAAATCTACATTTCTCCAATTCCTGCTAGGATAAAAGATCGAGAAAAAAAGAAACCTCTCAAAAATCTCCCGATGACAATGTCAACATCGTGTACAAGTGTGCTAAAAGTGACATCTACACGAAGAAGGAGCAGCCACACTCTGTTCATTTGTTAAAGATGTCGGCAATTGATAGCCACTAAACGAACAAGCGAAGATGTTCGTCTCCCTCCACTTAATTGATGCATTTATTTGTTGGCAGACGGCCGTCATTGAAAGGAAAAGACGCGAACTATTTTTCCACCATTTTTTTTCTCATATTCCGCCACTTTGAGATTTTTTTGATATTTTTATTTGAGTAAAATTTGTTGGTTTTTTTTATATCTTATGCGTATGGAGTTTTTTTTTTTGTATGTATTTGATATTTACTGTAGTTGGTGCTGGTGGAAATGATGAAGCCGTTGACGACTGTCGTATCCGTTATGATGAAAATAAAAAGTTTTCATTTTCGTAATTAGTATTGTTATTCTAGTGGGGTGAAAACATCTGCATTTGTCATTTTGGCTGTCAATGATGATAATAATGATGATGATGATGATACTAATAAACGGGTTTTAACCCTTACACCAAAAAAAAAAAAAAAGAAAACTTCGGAATTTTACCACCGGCTATTTCTGTCGAACGTTATTTACAAGTGAAACTGATGTTTAGTTTTCTTTTTCTTGATCTTGACAAGACATTAAATAGGACTGATTTTTTTATTAAGCCTCCATTCACCATGAAGAACTATCGTATTGAAATTAAAGGAAGATAAATTAAATGTTCTGTTGTCTGCGGATTGTCTCCCTATTTAAGAACAACGCTCATAGTGTATAAATCATCCATAAACAGATTTCGCCTCACGAGGCGATAGGAAATAAATATACAATCACTAGCCACTTTTAAAAAAAATCATTTCATCCCAGCAAGTCAATAAAGCCACTAAGACGCAAGAGGTTACTGAGTGTTTGAGAATATGAGAAAAAAAATCACTATCAAGGAGTGAGAATAATAAATGAAGAGGAATATAAAAAAAAATGATAACAATTGACATTTCATTTAAATTTTTTGAAGATGAAAGTTATCTTGAAAAGCAAGACAGGAAGAAATTTCTAGAAGCGAGAAAGGCGATAGAAGAAACTGTTAACATAGAACTTACGATTACATAAAAGTAAAAGAACAAAAAAAAAAAAAACAATAAAAAACAACAAAAAACAAAAAAACAAAAGCATTACTGACTCGTTTAGATTTTCCAGGACTCCATATTTGCTCTGTATGTAAATGGTGTTCCAATAACTTGGACCGATTTTAAATGTGAATTAAGTTCAAATGATTTTTTTTTTTTTCTTTCAGATTTAACAACTTAAGTCTTTGGAAACTTCAACCATGGAAAGATTAACAATCAAACAACGTGTTAAAGTTTCAAGAGTTCAATTGGAAAAATTGTTCGTAAATTCAACCAAACCTGGATCGCTGGCAGATGTGAAAACACCATTGCACACTCGTTTACGCCATTCAGCTGAACACTTTGCTTCAGGGCACGAGAATGTGGCCGAAAATCCAGACACCCCTATTCGTTATCACGCGCAAGAATTAAACCTCTCCACAACATCGTTTCCAATTACACTCTCAGTTGGTCGAAAAAAAAAATCGCGAAGTGCGCGAAACGCATTTCTGTTTGAACGTTCATTTTCGTAATACTCTGATAACTTTAACACGTTGTTTGATTGTTAATCTTTCCATGGTTGAAATTGCCAAATCATTAGACGCTTAAACTTAATTCACATAAACACTTTTTAATAAAATATGTAATAAAGTATATTGCTCAGTATGTAATAAAGTGTCGAAACAGAAATATCTAATACGACGCGTTTCACCCTTCAAAAGGACGAAGGTGAAACATCTAGGATTTGAAATCATATATATATATATATATATATATATATATATATATATATATATATATATATATATATGAACACGAAACAGGAAACCCAATGCATTAGTCGTACATAATAATTTCGACTAAAAGAATGCAGTTTTGATTAAAATACAGGACTGTATTAAGGCGTAAATTTATAGAACTAGCTTTAATTTCTATAAAACATTTATGTCTGTGGTTTAGACATCATTCACTTCTATTTTGAAGCAACTAATATTACGTAACAATTATGTAGTCTTGTTTGCATTTTGACGAAATTAATCTGTATATATATATATATATATATATATATATATATATATATATATATATATATATATATATACAGTGTACCCTGACGATCCGCGTAGGTGAAACCTATATATATATATATATATATCAACAGGGCGATTTTCTCTCGTCCTGCAATAACGACACCAAAAAGCTTGTCCTTGAATATAAAAGGATCCAATTGAAAAATTGTTCACATTATTCAATGAAACAGGTTTCAACATATATATATATATATATATATATATATATATTATATATATATATATATATAATTGGTTGGTCAACTTTAACGCCTCAAAAACTAAATTACTCTCCATTAACCACCATAGAGATCCTTCCTGCCCCCCATTATAATGTCTGATAGTCAACTTCCTGAGAGCAACTCCCTGCGTCTGCTCGGTCTAACGCTGACTGCTGACCTGAGATGGAACAAATACATTGAGTCAATTGCTTCTTCCACCGCGAGGAAAGTTGGCTCTCTGTGCCGCGCCAGGAAATTTTTCTCCCCTGAATCGATACTTCAAATATACAAATCAACCATTCGCCCTTGCATGGAGTATTGCTGCCATATATGGTCTGGGGCACCTTCTGTTTACCTCGGAGTTCTTGACAAGATCCAGAGACGGATATGCAATATAATTGGCCCTGATCTGGCGTCTCGTCTGCAGTCACTCTCTTACAGACGCGCCGTCGCCTCTCTCTGTCTTTTCTACAAATACTTCCATGGTAACTGCTCTGATGAGCTGCTTTCACTGGTTCCCAGACTTCATGAATTCAAGCGCCCTACGAGGCTGGCATCCCGCTTTCATCCTTACACTGTAGAAACTTTTAAATGTAGCCGTCTCTTCTACTCCAATAGCTTCATACCTCGCACCTCTCGCCAGTGAACATCCTCCCCAATTACTGTTTCCCTGAGAGCTATAATCTCTAACTGTTCAAATGTAATGTCAATCAACATCTCCAGTTACCTTGATCTACCCACTATCCCTCTCCTCGTCCTTTCTTCTATCATTCCTATCTGGTCTCGCTCCAAATCTTCCGCAACCCCCTGCATCCTAGTGGCTTCACGCCTTGCTGGGGGGCGTAATGCTTTAAATATATATATATATATATATATATATATATATATATATATATATATATTATAAATTAATTGAGCGAAAAATGTTTTTTAGCTACACAGTAATAACCATATTTCAAAAATGGAAGCTAAAAAATTGAAATTTAATTATATAATTAAATTAAAAGCATTAGTTCCGTTTCATCTTCAAGTGAATATTGGAATAACTTATTTTTAAATCCACTGAGTTTTAAACGCTCATATAAATTCATAATAGAAATCCAATCATTCATAATGGGACGGTAGCGTGTTCATTTTTATCATTTATTGTATCAATTATGAGTTACGTTCGAAAAAGAGATTAAGTTTAGGGAGGGCAGGGGTGTATTTTCCAACGAATTCTGACATCCGTTAAATGCATGTCGTCTGTTTTTTTTATTAACGGCAAAATTTTTTCGGCATTTTTTCTGACTTGTATAGTTGAATATTCTTTTTAGGTTTGTTCGTGTTAGAATTTCTTTTATTCAACTGCAATATTTTTACTCTTAATTACAAAATAGACACTATTTCTTTTTTTTTTAAAAACAAGTAAATGTAATAAAATTACTTGCATTATTTAAAATTATTTTTTCATATCAAATATATGGATGTATATTACCAGCTCACATTTTTTTAAATTTTATTTTTAAATATTATTTAAGGAAATTTTTTGACAATGACGGCAAAAAATAGCTATTTCATTTCTCTGATTCAGTAAATTTTTAGTTTTTATAAACTTAGTAATATATAGTTTCTCATGTATGCCCAAAGGACATGGGTCATTTAATGACCTACATATTCTAGCTTTTCTTATTAATTTCCATTTCACTGTAGGTGTTTTATTTGATTCTTTTAAGTGCCAGAAATATTTTGAAATGGATGTTTGATTTCTGTACTTATTTATCCTAAATGAAGTTTGATGTTGATTGAACAGCTTTTTGAACTCATAGCTTGTGCAATCTATATAGATTTTTATGTTTTCGGGATTCTCAGTAGATGAGATATTGCATTGGTATACTAATGATTCCGTGCGACATTTATTTTGTAGAGGACAGTTATGAGGATTTCTATAGTTACATAATTTTTGTTTATCTTCATTTGTTTTTATTTTTATATTGTCTAAATTTATTTGGTTTTTTATAATTAATAATAGTTTTGAGCAACGAAGAATTTTACTGAAAATGAAAAAACAAAGGACACTTATACTTAACATCAGAAAGAAATATGTGAAATTTCTAGGGCACATAGTGAGGAAAGAGGGTTTGGAAAATTTAACACTCACAAGAGATACTGAAGGCAAGCGGGACAGAGGAAAACAGCGAATCACCTACCTAAAGAGCCTGAATAAAGGGATTAGGAGAGATAGAAAAAATTACTAAGAGCTACAAAGGACAGGAAGTTGGGGAGAGCCATGATCACTACCATCCAGAATGGACATAGAATATAGACGAAGAGTTTATCCGAAACCAGATGAAAACTAGCATTTCGAAAGCGGATATTCAATTCGGTGATGCCATTTCTTTTTCCACCACCGGACAAAGAAACGCCCTTAAATCCATACTAGAACATACATCACGTCCACCATTTTTTTCACTCCCAATTATTCTGAAACATGACCTCTGACCAATTAACCCTACATTCCCTCTGGCTTTCAACACATGTGGTCTTACATCGACTTAATTGACCTAGACGATGCTCTTTATAATTGGAAATCAGTTTCACCTGAACCCTGCTCAATGGAAGGAATTCAAAATAATTTACCTCCCACCTTACGTCAAATCCCTGCCACGAGTTTTCTAGTCCCTGGACCCAATCACTCTCTCTGTTCTTGTGATGGTGACGTTTGTCTGCCCGCCATTACAATCGCGGTAGTGAGTAATCACCTTTGTGTTGGGTAATTGCGTCTCTAAAGGCAACGATCACTTGGGGCCAATCAGAATGATCCGGGATCGAATTGTCTAGATTTGCTAACAGTGTGTTTTGATATTCGCGCCAAATTTAGTTTTAGAGACACTAAGCAATGAAGCTGCTAATTAACAGGCTCATGCCTCGTAAGCAGAAATTTAATAGACTATAATTTCATACACATGCCCACACCTAACTAAGAATATTCCAAATCTATCCCCCAGCGGGGAGTGAAAAAACAAAAATTGAAAAGGTGTTACTATAAGTAATACGAATAACAGTCCTGACAGCCACGAATGTAGATAACACAATCAAGAAATATAATATCGCTTGGAGCAGACGTAGCCTTACTGAAATCTGCAGTAATCAGATAAGCTTGCTCTGTACTAGATCTCTCGGCATTTACCCAGGCACCCAATCAGATGAGATGTGACACAAGATCTAGTTTTCTGTGGGGAAACCGTTAAAACCGTCGAATAAAAATTTGTAAAAATTTACCCAGCCCCCGCATTTACGGGATCGGATAAAATTCTTGTCTGTTTTTCTCAGCCGAGCCGATTCTCCGTCGTTAGCCCCGACTAAGTCGCATTCTGCCCGAAGAGAGAGGTTTTGGTATTCGCTAGCCAGGCAGGCAGCGGACTGGCTGACCGCGACGAGTTGATCTCTACTGGATCTCTTGATATTTAACAAGTCCACCTCAATGAGATAAAATGTGGCACAAGGCCGAGATCTATGTGGGGAGACCAAGCGTTACCATTCGGACTAATGGTCAAAATTTACCCAGCCCCTAAATTCGCGTGATTGGGTACAATTCTTGTCGTGACCCAGTCAGCAGACCGGCTGAGTGCGACGAGTTGATCTCTCGGTATTTACCCAGTCCACCTCACCCAATTTTTCGGCGTCAGTATATATGTATTTGGACGAGTCTAAGTCCTATTCTGGAGAGGTGTCTTCATCTTCACAACAAATATATTTGACAATATAATCCTGTTTTCTTTTCTTATTAAAATAATGCATTTCAGAAATTAATATCAAAACTTTTGTCAAAGAATTACGACAAATTTTCAATTTAGCAACACCAAGTATTATAAATAATTATGGCATCCAATAGAATTTCTAATTTATTACAATCTATTATTCACACTATTTACATCCGGGCTATTTCCTTAGTCTTTGTTATATCATCAAACATTTCGGCTGTTGTGTGGCCCGGCCTTCATCAGGTACATTTCAATCCGGGTAACTTGATCTGATTAGTACTAGCACCAAAAATGTGATTCATGGCTGCTGGATGTATATGTGTACAATTATGATTGCATTTAAAGAACTCTATATATTGGGTGTCTGGTGACGATCTCACCAGATACCCAACATTGCTTTTATTCCAACGATCAGGTTTAAATAGCAGTTCTCGTACGATCATTGAAGTTAAACAACCTTGAGACTGGTCATTATATAGATTGGTGACCGCTTGGGAATATCAGGTGCTCTAGGCTCGGATGCGTGGGTTGTGCAATGGATAACGGCTCGGAATTGTTAACCAGAGAGCTGAGTTCCAATTCCAGTCGACTTCGTTATATTCATGATCACGAATCTCGCGACCCGTAGGGGTACCACATGTACTTCAGCCGCAAGAGAAGTGCTGTATCTTGGGCAATCCTCTCCAGGCCGGTTTTGAATTCAGAGTTTTCCTTCTCCAAGAACAGTGGCCACCCAAGTCTATAGAATCCAGTCTGTTCTGATATTTTAGCCGGGGGAAGAAAAGGATTCATACTTTTTCCAAGGTTATTAGTGCGTAAGTTAATGTAATGGATCCGATTTCTCAATTCGAACTGTTGCTCATTACTCTACCGCGCTTTCATCGTTATATTCATTTACATGTAAGTACCTTTGAGAAAGGTATGACTCCACTTCTTCTCCCCTGCAGTAATGGGTTAAATATTATCTCTATCTATAAAAGGTGGGATGTGTGTGTGTGTGTGTGTGTGTGTGTGTGTGTGTGTGTGTGTGTGTAACGAATGCACGGCCGCAATTTTCGACGGATTTGCACCAAAATTTACATGCACATGTTAAGTTAAAGGGAAGGCCAAGACCGACTTTGCATTTCCCAACTCCCATCGATAGTGGAAATAATCGATTTTTTTTCATGCTTCTACGGCAGTTTTCATGTAGTTTGCGGCCATTTTGTACTGGCCAGAGTGAGAGCCAATAGCTGGCTGCCATGAATAGGCAGGAAGATTCTATTGGCCAGCGTGAGAGCCAACAGACTGACACGAACACGAATGCATGCTAGCATGCAAAAAAATGATGCTGCATTCGTCCCAAGTGGGGAAAAATTTAAATCTGCATAGCACTTTACTCCAATTGGCTCATTCGCTTGCTTAAACTCAACGTTGATTCTGGTTCCGCAGAACTGGGTTGGGTGTAAAAAAAGTATTTGTTGTTAACATTCTTTTTTCATTCGGTTTTTCCAGTTACGAGTCCTTTTTTAAAGCTGATCGTTTTGTGTTCATTTTGTTTAGTTCTTTTTCGTAACAGATTTAATGTTTAGTATAGAGCTTAAAAAAAATTCACAGTGTGAGATAGGCAAGAAGTAAGGCATGTAGCAACATCAGCACGGCAAAGGGCACTCCTTTAAAGGCAAGGAAGGGCAAAAATATTTTAAGTCAAGTGATAGCGATTGCTGTATGAGTCGTACGATTTTTGAATCAAACACGGGCACCGCCGGGCCATGCTGCTAGTACAATCTAAAAATGTTTTCTGGCTTTAAATAGGCTTGAAAAGCCATAAAAAACAAATCAAACAATTTTCCATGGAGCTCATCTTTTTGGGTTGGTAATCTACTGCAGTATCTTTTGTGCTGTATGTTTAGTCCAGTTTTTATGGTTAGTTAGGATGAGACATTTGTCACTATAATGCCACACTTTTTGTCTTTTGTGTATACCTATATGTTTATTAGGAGGTATGGTGGTTAGCGGCTCGGACTGAGAAATCGGATAGTCGAGTTCGAACTCCAGTCGATTTCATTGCATTCACTTATGTGCTAATGCCCTTGGGAAAGTTATGAATTTAGTTCTCCCCAGCTATGAGTAAAATAGAAAGATAGACTGGATTCTATAGCCTTGGGTGACAACCAGTCTAGGAGAAGGAAATTTGGAATTTAAACCAGCTGTCGCTTGTTAGGTCCTGTCTCTTTAAGCAAAGGTTAGAAGGTAAAATCAAAAACAAATCCACCCCAGACATGTGAGACGGGGTAACCTCATCATCTCCTATGCAAATGGAACCGTCAAATTATTACGTTATTTTGCCTTGAATGTCACTATGGACGATAATTAAAACAAAGGGGAATGGTGGACCCAGCCGCGGCGCAAAATGCACTGACTGGATAAAATTAATATGAAGATAATGATGATAATGTTGATATCTCTTTATTAATTCATCGTAATTTTTTGTTCTATAATAATTATATATAACATTAAAACCCCCAACACGAAACTTACGGCAAACAATTCATTTGGAGATAAAATAATTTTGTCAACTATGAAACAATTTTAAGTTTTTCTTTTAAAAATAATTATAACGACGAATCGCTCTTTAAAAATTTAAATGTTAAATTATTTTAAGAAATATTTATATTTTAAAAATATATTTAATATTTCCATATTCAAATCCTATATTATAATACTTTTCAAATATTAAAAATACTTTTAAAAAATATAATTATAATTACGAATCACACTTTCAGAATGTAAATGTTAAATTATTTTAAATTTTTTAAATTAAAAAAAAACATAATTAACAATTAAAATATTTAAATATAAAATTTAATTTAAACCCTCTATCTAAACATATATTTAAATATTTTTCAAAAAACGATTATAATGACGAGCCACTTTTTCAAAATTTAAATATTAAGATACTTTAGAAATATTTATTTATTTTCATATTTCAAGTATTTAATTTAACTTAAATCTTATAATTTAATATTTTTTAAAATATTTAAATATATTTTCAAAAGTATAATTATAATGATGCATCACTATTTCAAAATTTAAATGTTAAATTATTTTTTAAAACATTTTTATCTATTTTTATTTATTTATTTTTCACGCGTTTTTATTTGTTACGTTTTGTCTCTTCATTACGTGGGTGATTATAGTTCTCCATAATTTCCTATTTTTTGTTGCTCTAATTAATATTTGCCGCCATATTATATTTCCCAGTCGCTCGTTTGGTAGGCTACACAGTTTTCAACTAGCTGTTCTGGCCTTCCGTATATCCTACCAGTGTCAACTTCTCTATATGATTATATATAAAAGTATCTATTTGGTTTCTTTAGAACTTCTTCTTTGCCCACAGGTACCGTCCATGGAACAGTAATGCCTTGAGACACGAGCGGAGTTCAGCCGATGTTTTGCCTTCAGATGGCTGGCCTTTCAATTGTAAACAAAGACAGCTGTGTTGTATATATATATATATATAAAGTACGAAACATGTGCGTGAGAAAGTACCTATGAGAAATATATATATTTTTTGTTATTTTGATTAATATATTTATATTAAGTATATATTTATTTAGGCCATAAAGACATGTTTATAGTATTTACATTATGATCATAACTATTGGTAGTTACTATAGTGGTTTTATAACTCAAAAATAATCCCTTCCTCAATCAGCTATAACGGACCCCCCATCCCCCTATTAGTCCGTTGATGAGAGGTTTGCCTGTAGTAGTTTTTAGAATCTTTTAAATATAAAATTGTTCTTGTAAATACAAGTGTTACTAATTAATACATAGCTGGGGGGTGGGAAGAGATAGATTCGTACCTTTCATGAGGGTACTTGCGCGTAAGTAAAATAGGCCGAACCCAGCGGGAATTGGAACTCAGCTCTGACATATATATATATATATATATATATATATATATATATATATATATATATATATATATATGTGTGTGTGTGTGTGTGTGTGTGTGTGTGTGTGTGTGTGTGTGTGTGTACGCGTGCGTTTAAACGTTTCATTTGCGATCAGAAGAATGATGATAGGAAGAGAAATATAATGCTTAAAAGGGGGAAAGGAATCATTATTCTGCACAAAATCTACACTGGAGAGCTGAAAGCCGGAGAAAAAAAAATATAAGCACCTAAAAACAAAAAAAAAACAAAAAAAAAAAATTAGCAGACGATAGTCCCGGGATTATCAAGCGATGTCTACATACTTCAAGCTCTTATTTATTATGCAGATATTTTCTAAAGCTAATGACGTTAAGTAGCCAACCGTTTGAGCTGTGACAAGAACATAAGAGAACGAAGCAAAAAACAAAATGGACGAAAATAATAGAATATTAACTAAGTATTCGTGAAAAGAAACGGTAGAAAAAAATTAAAAAAAAAAAAATGGCTGACGTTGCTTTTTGCGTAACTAAAGCATGCGCAGAATTTTACAGAACGTCTGTCCCTGTATATGCATTCGTGTAGACACATCCGTTTTTGCTAAAGTGCTATCTAATTTATCTTGTTCATGGCATCCGCGTCAACGAGATTTCTATATTTACATAACACTTCCTATTTCAAATTAATCTTAATTTAGTAAATCTCAACAGAGGACATTTTTAATTTCCAATGATTAAGAGTCTAGTCAATTGAGTTACGTTAGAATTGATTTATTTAACGCTATACAGTAAAAAATTAGGGGAAATTGATTTGAGATACGAGTTTAATAATTCGTTCTAAGACCCGAGCTAGTAACTGAAAAAAACTCGCATCTCAAATCAATTTTTCCCATTGAAATAAATAGGAATATTATTTTTGAACCGTCCCAGGCCACTAAAAATCAACTTTCTTTCCCTGAAACTCCACGTATTTTTGTGTTTGTGGGTTTCTTACAAGCAAAAGCGGATGAATAAACAACAGATGCAGTTTACAAATAATAATAAAATAAAAGCGAAAAACAAATTGTAAATAAAGCAATTTCTAAAGATGTAATGGATTTTTATTTATTAATCCGGGAGATATATATATATTTTAATAGATACCCATGTTTGAGTAGATGCACTGTTTATTTATTAAACAGTATATTTATTTATTTTCATCGACCGACCTAAATATTCGAAAAATCTTAGTGAAGAAATACATGCCAGAAAGTGCATATCACGCTGTAATAAGATTAAAAAAAAAAACAAAAAAAACAAAAAAAACGGAACGTCTTCTTATGGGCATCCACTAAAATAACGTTTAATATAAAAGAGTAAGTTAGATAAATGTTTATCAATATTAAACGGGGCAATATGACCCTGAACCCAAATTTAGAAATTTTCCTGAGCTTCAGAGTGTTTGGATATTTTTGTCCACTATTGTTTCATTTTAGCTTCTTTTTTTTATCCAATATTTTCCCATGTCGTACACCCTTCAACCCAGTAAACCAATTGTTCTAGTCGAAGATTTTAATTAGGTATGAGTCATAAGCAAATACGCAACGACCACCTGCCCCCAATCTTGACCAACAGGTCGATAGGACCACTAGGTAATGGAGTCGGTGTCTACTTCGCCCACGTCTTGTCTCGC
This sequence comes from Acanthosepion pharaonis, assembly GCA_903632075.3. Lineage (NCBI taxonomy): Eukaryota > Metazoa > Mollusca > Cephalopoda > Sepiida > Sepiidae > Acanthosepion > Acanthosepion pharaonis. Next base: position 363,628 of record CAHIKZ030001904.1, read on the forward strand.
CAGGTTAAATAAGTACCGAGACATCTTCCCAGGGAGAAAAGTTTTCCTAATCGGTTTAATATTTTATTGCACTGGTGTTATTTTTGTCAATTAATTTTGTTTATTTTTTCGAGGTCATTAGAGTCAAGAAAAATAAAAGGAGACACATTAGTCCAAATATGTTATGACGAAATGAAAAAGAAAAAAATGAAAAGAAAAAAGATAAAGAAAGAAAGAAATGGCAAATAAAAAAGTAGAGGGAGTGGATGATAGACAGAAAGATAGGGAAAGAGATAGAGAGGCAATGAGAGAGAGAGAGAGAGAGAGAGAGAGGAAGAGAGAGAGGGGGGAAAGAGAACAGTAGAAAATATCGTGAAAAAAAATAAAACAATGAAAACAGAAAACGTTGGAGAATATTAGAAAAAAGAAAGAAAAGATAAAAAAGAAATCAATAGAAGGCAAGAAGAAAGGAATGAATGAATGAATGAATGAAGAAAGGAAGGAATGAATGAATGAATGAATGAAGAAAGGAATGAATGAAGGAAGAGAGGAAAGCAAGAAAAATAATAGGAATGAAAATAAAATAAAAAAAATAACTTACATGAGGCTAGAAAAAAATGAATGAAATTACAAAAAGGGAAAATATAGGTCGAAAGAAGGAAATTAAATACAAAAAGAATGAAACTGGAACACTGGAAAGATGTTGAGAAAAGGAAGAAATAAGAATAAAAGGAAGAAAAGAAAAACTGAAGGAAAATATCGAAAAAAGAAGAAAATAATTATAAAAGTATCGAAACTCAACGTAAACAAATATACAGAAAAAAGAATGAAATAAAAATAAAAGGAATGAAACTAAAAGAAAAAAAAATCATGAAAAATGGAAGACAGTAAAAATAAAAAAAGAATGAAACTAATCGTAAAGGAAAAAATCGAAAAAAGAAGGAAATAAATTTAAAAGGAATGAAACTAATAGAAAGATATAGACAAAAGAAATAAATAAAAATAAAATTGATTAAATTAAAAGAAAAAAAGGTAAGGAAAACAGAAGGAAATAATTAGTAAAAGAAGGAAACAAAAAACAAAAGGAATGAAACTAAAAGTAGAGAAACGTATAGAAAAAAAGAAGGAAATAAAAGGAAAAAAGAATGAAAATCAAAGAAATATAGAGAAAAAAGAAGGAAATAAAAGAAAAGGAACGAAACTAAAAAAAATATTTAAAAAAAAAGAAGGAAAATTTAAAATGAATGAAGAGAAAAGAAAAAATATATAAATGAAAGAAATAAAAACAGAAAAAAGAAGGAACTAAATGTAAAAGGAACTAAACAAAACGAAAAGAAAAATATCGGAAAAAAGAAGGAAATAAGGAATGGAAATAAAGAGAAGGAATAGAAGTATAATGGATAAAACTAAAACAAAAAAAGATACAGAAAATGAAGGAAATTAAAATAAAATAAATGAAACAAAAAGATAAATATACAAAAAGATGAAACTAAAAGAAAAAGATATAGCGAAAGGGAAGAAAATAAAAGTAAAAAGGAATTAAGTTAAAAGCCAGGAAATATAGAGAAAAAGAAGGAAATTAAATAAAATGAATGAAACTAAAAGAAAAAAGATAGAGAAAAAAAGGAAAGAAATTTTAAGCCATTAAACTAAAAGAAATGAAAGATGTAGAAAAGAAGCGGAAATAATAACAGACAAAATGAAACTAAAAGATTGAAAGATGTAGTGAAAATAGAATAAAAACGAAAATGAAAAGAAATGAAAATAAAAGAAAAGAAAGAAAGAAAAGAATATGATGTATAGAAAAAGAGAAAAGGGAAAGAAAAGGGAAAAAAGGAAAGAAACAAAGAATAAAAGTAACGAAGAAGACGAAAAAGATGACGAAAAGGAAGCGAATAATAAACAAAATGTTTTTTTTTGTTGCTATCCTCTGCCAGCCGCAATGATGGAGAAAGCTTTACCTCGAACCATCGCCAGTGAGACACGCTGCAAGAGCCACTCCGTTTCGCCCTTAATCAAGACGCAATAGCGCCAATCCTCCGAAAGAACACCATCGAACGAGGGCCAATAACCCCTGAAGTCTCCACTGTCACAGGAGTAAAAAAAAAATCTATCAGCAAGAGAATATTTAACTACTTTTTTTATTTTTTATTTTTTATCTCTGAGTCACGGGCGTCGGACACCGGCTCAACCGCGGACCTTATCAAATTACCGGCCGAAAATATATCCGCACAGTTCGCATCCCAAATCAACGACTTCCCCATTTTAAAAGGGAAAGAGGTAATACCATCCGGCTGCTTTCCATCACCACGGTCGAGGCCTACGGGTTCGATTTGGGAAGGGAACCCAGCTGCATCCAAACCTCTTCTGATGATGTCGTTTATTGCTGCATGTCGTGGAAAGCGGCTGGCACTATGACGATAGGAGAGAGGATGCATACCAAACTCATCAATGGAAGCTCTGCATCTGTGGCGCAATAATTAAATGGCAAAGAAGAGATGATGACAAATGAAAAGTCTAAATAAATAGAAAACTGAACAATAGGACAAAATAAACGAGAAAAATGCGCAAAAAAAGAAAGAATTAAAAAAATGACGGCATCACTGAAAAATGACGTCATCGCTGACGTCATCATATGACAGTGTGTCGCCCCAGCATTCTAGGGTGAAACGGATGGTGTTTCTGACGCTGCTGGCCACGGCCCGAATGGTGATATGGACGACGCGAATGGAGGAAGTCTTGCGAGGCAATCATCATTCTCATCAGGATCTGATCCGATTCTTTGAGCATCAGCTCAAAATGAAGATTAGAACTGATAGAAAGCGCTTGCATTCGACAGTCTTCAGCGAATGGTGGGTGAAAGAGGCGAGCTTGGTTCGTTTGAATTGATTTTCTCTATTAGGTCAACCTACGTAACATCGAAGTGGTTTCCTGTAGAGCCCTTCCCTTAGTTAGGTTAGACAAGTATTTGTGTACCTAGTTAATGTGAGTAAGTGTTGTTCCTGGCCTGTACCCGGTTGCCTCTTTGGTTATGATTCAAGTTGAGATTCCCAACCTCCCCAGTTTGTTTTGGCCCCCTTTTCATCTCGACTGGGTCAACTTTTATAGTTCCCATGTCCGTATATTTTTTTCTCCTTTTCCACTCCCTTAGCGAGAGAGCCGTTTGATTTTGTCGAAATGGGCAGAATACAGTGGCCTCTCATTTTGAGGGTTGGACGGGCTCTACTAACATCAGTTATGTTTAGTTTCTTTTGTGTTAACATTTTAGTTTCTTATTGGGTTCATCTCCCCCCCCCCTTTCATTTTATTCATCCATAAATTTTTAAGTACACATATATAATCCTTATATTTTTATGGTATGGGGCGCGCTTTATTTGATGTATGGAGGATTGATTGGTTGGTGACGGAAGAGTTTTTGTGGTGAATGGGCAAATTGTAATGAGTGAATGGGTCGTGAATCGAATTAGCTAGGTATAGGATACTTAGTGAAGACCAGCCTCAACCCCTCCCCCATTTACGGCCTTGTGCCGTAATTGTGTAATTTTACGCCATAAATATCCAGCATGATTATATTTACCATTATTTTTTGACAGAGGACGGAAAGTGCGACGCTGAGATCCAAAGACGTATTGGGATGGCCAAGGACACATTCCAAAAGCTAGGCAGAGTATTGCGAGGCAGGAAGATTTCTTTGGTAACAAAGAAAAGCGTACTGAACTGCTACATGGCATCTGTCCTCCTTTACGGCAGCGAATGTTGGACGGTCTCCTCAAAAATGAAGAAGAGACTCGGGGCGATGAAGATATGGTTCTCAGAAGGATACTAAGAATATCATGGATCGAGCGTGTGAGCAACGATGAGGTTTTGGAGAGGATGCAAACAAAGAGGAAGCTTATACTTAACATCAGGAAGAGGCAGCTTAAATTTCTGGGACACCTAATGAGAAAGGACGGCTTGGAGAATCTGATACTCATAGGTCGAATAGAGGGAAAGGGAGATAAGGAAAGCAATGTATGACATACTTGGCGGGCTTAAGCAAGTGGATGACAGACTGTAGTCTGGGGGATGTGGCAGAGGGACGAAACTTATTGAGAGCTACAAGAGATAGGGAGAAGTGGAAAGCCATGATCGCCTACGTCCTGAAGGGACACGCCACATAAAAAGAAAAAAAAAAGAATTGTAAAGCCTTGTCCAGCGTAAGGGGGTTATTTCATTGGCTATGGTAGGTAACGTCTATTCAGTGGGAATAATTGTGGATCCGAATGCAGTTTTTTGGCTATTTCATAGTGTTGTTTGTTAACTATTTTCTCATTATTTATTGATTATTTTATTATTATTTGTTGTTGTTCCTTGTTATAAAAATCAACAACAAATAATAAAGTTGTTATTATTATAACAATCAACAACAAAACTGCATTCGGATCCACAATTATTTCTACTCAATAGCTTCTAGAATATTAAGAAATATAACCGTTACCACCGGCCAAAATAACCGTAAGAATAATACAATAGATCTACCCAAAATGCACCATTGACCATATATAAATAGTCGAGAGAAAATACAACACGCATGACCTGAAGATTGCGTTTAAGCATGAAACAGACTGACGCCGATCGCTGTTAACCTCAATGTCCACTTACACACACACACACACACACACACACACACACATATATATATATATATATATATATATATATATATATATATATATATATATATAATGTTAAATATAACAGACAACGGATGTCTATTATGTTTGATCATGAGCCGTTCTGAGCTTCGTATAGTTGCTTTAATTTCGGGAGAAAAGAAAGACAAAATTGTCTAACATTTGAATATTTTTTATGCTGATCCTCGATCCAAGCTTTGGCTCACAGGAGCCATAATCAGAGTGGTTATGAGGAAATCATGGGATATATATATATATATATATATATATATATATATATATATATTCCTGATACTATTACGGCTAATAATGCAAGACTCTTCGATAAATCGAATCGAGTTTTCTCAGTCACTGTGTGTTTATCTAAAAGTAAATACGCTTAAATTTGTGCGCCAACGGCTAGTGGTAGAATCCCTGACTGACGCCAACTCAGTCGGGTTTCGATCCTAGCTAGATGCAACCGGACGTCTATCACACTGATGAGCGGTGATATAGCGAAACAGTCTGTCACACTACAACTGACCTAAACCGTGTGAGTGAAATTCAGAAGATGGTACTGGTCGGAGGCTGTTGCTGGTCATTCTAGAACGAAGTCACAAGTCAGCGTGACAGAGAGTTTGAGCTTACAGGCATTGCTAAAACTGTGGATCTCGCCAGATTATGCGTTATCTCTCCCAGAAACTGTTACTATGGCCCGCTCTGCAGAGTTACAATACAACCCCACAAGTTGACTGAGCGGGTGTCTTCAGAACGGATTGGAAATATGAACCGACAACAAAGGGAAATCATTTAAAACGACATGGAATGTTCACAGAAGGGAAAAAATAAACAAAAGAAAATATTTAAAGGAACGAGAGTATGGTTTTTAAAAGCATACACACATTATGGCTGCCGACTAGTTTAACGAGTAAGACCATCGCTGACAAGTTTGTTTTCGTTCTAGTGAAAACGACATTGACTCTTGAAGTCAGTAAGTGAATTTCATTGCTTACAGTTGTAGTAAACTACCGTATTTGACGTCATATAAGACGCACGGGTGTATAAGACGCACGGGTGTATAAGACGCACTCTAATTTCAGGAGGACAAATCCAGAAAAAATAGTAATTATTAAAATTAGTAAAATTATTACTAAATGGTACAGCCTGGGCTATATTTATGAGGTATTATTTTGGTTAAACAAGCCATGATTACAATTAAACGAAAAAAAAAAAAAAAGAAAAGCCTAGATATATATATATATATATATATATATATATATATATATATATATATATATATATATATATATAACTTTATTATATCCTTTATATGATCTGTACAACCTGCGTCTTGTAAACGTCTTATTTGAATAATTAGGATATAAAACTTCTGATTGTATTCATACCAATGTAATCAGAAGTTATCGCAAGAAAAATATTAATGAAACAAATATATTTTACAAATATATAATTTGAATTTATTATATATAATTATAGTGAAATCAAGTACTAATATTAAACGTGATGAAAATGATATAATGAATATTATCAATGGTTACATAAGTTGCATAATAGAAATTTAAATAATGATATTAGGCATATAAAAGTTACTCTAAAGTCTAAGCTAATAGGAGTTGCCAGATAGCTAAATTCGGACGACTATCGCGAATTTTAAACCTACATATGGCATATAAAACACGGGAATTTAAAAAGATATTTTTAGTAAAAAAAAACAAAAAACAAAAAAACTGGGCCTTACATGACGTCAAATACGGCAAATTATCTTGTATAGAACCTGGCTGGCTTTATAAACTTTTTTCAGCTTTCTCGTGGGTTTTCACGCGACGGACGAGACTGTAGCGCTCTCTTTTAATTTAATGATATACAAGACATGTTAAATTAGTACTTTTATTTTGCAATGATGTTCACCCTGTACAATGTCAGAAAACCACTGGGGGTAGAGGATAACACAATAAGAGGCACAGCTTATGAAAGTATGCGTAGAAGATAACGGTAAACCCTAGACTTGGACAGGTTAAGATTGTAGTGATTGGGGAATCATCCTCTTGGGAGTCGGATCCACAAGACAGCGGTCTGAAAAGGCTGTTCGAATGGAACTTGTATGGGATGTGAAGGGAATGTATCTCGTAGAAATGTAACTGGAATGGCAAGTCTTAGCCCTTAAGTTTAGGACTACTGGAACTAAAGAATGTCCTCTGAACAGTGTTCTTGTGAGAGAGTGTTCCTCTGAATATTTTCCTATGGACATAGCGATAGATCAGCGAGGGACTGGCGACGTCTCGTTTGCGACTATTGATCGCAATCTGTCAAAAATCTACTAATATGACACTTCTTGTGGCTAAGGAGTCCTGCATTGGAGAAAGATGCTCTTACAGATTCACCACATGTAAATTGATTACTGGACCAATCATTTTCTCTTTCAATGCTGCACGCTTAATATTTGCCCAACTCATTGCATGTTCTTGGAATAATTTTACGCCTGCACAGGATTTTGCATATGGCAGGCTGCAATAGTCTCTTTAAACAGCCCTTGCCGCATTTAACTGGTTGAGTGTCTTAGATCAACTTGCCGAAAAATTCTGCTCTCCTCAAGGTGAATGACATGGCTTATCTAACGATATCTATGAATCGGCACTTTGATGTTAATTGCATTGTCCTTCTCGATGACCACAGTGTCTAGCGTGTAGGATATCCAGTGGATGCCAAAAAGAAAACCCCAAAACTGTTGGTGGAATCTCTCGTTAGTGTCTGCGGCACGCAACCCATGTTTTACAGGTGGGTAGCAGACATTTTAATGCACAGGCATCTTTGTGTATTTCTTAAGACCTTTGTGAGACAAGGCTCAATGTTCTGAAAAAAAGCATCAGTTGCCTTCTTCCCGAGACAGGCGTTTCATCGTCAAGAGTGCAGTGTCTGTTTACAATGAGCTATCCAAAAGCTAAGCAAAGTATTAAGAAACAGGAAAAATTCGTTGGAAACAAAGAAAAGAGTACTGGACAGTTACATAATATCAGCCCTCTTATAGTGAATGCTGGACAATCTCCTCACAGATGAAGATGAAGCAACAGAAATGTTGGTTCTACAGGATGCTGCCGAGAATTCAATAGACTGAACGTTTGCAGCAATGAAGAAGGTTTAGAGAAAATGGAAACAAAAAGGGCTCATATTTAAAAATAGAAAAGGGTAGAAGACAAGGTCGTGTTTTCTCAGTAGAATTATTTAACCTGAGGGATGCGATTCTGAGAGAATTAGAATTCCAACCTGGATTCATTATTGGCTGTGTTTATGGCAGAGAGAGAGAGAGAGGGAGGGAGGAGGAGAGAAAGGGAGAGAGAGGGAGAGAGAGAGGGAGAGAGAGAGGGAGAGAGAGAGGGAGGGAGACGGGAGAGAGATGGAGAGAAAGGGAGAGAGAGAGGAAGAGGGAGAGAGAGGGAGAGAAATGAAGAGGGAGAAAGAGGAAGAGAGAGGCAGAGAGATGGAGAGAAAGGAAAAGAGAGAGAGGAAGTGGGAGAGAAAGAGAGAGAGAGGGAGAGAGGAGAGGGAGGGAGAGGGGAGAGAGAGGGAGAGAGAGGGAAAGAGATGGAGAGAAAGGGAGAGAAAGGGAGAGAGAGGGAGAGAGAGAGGGAGATAAATGGAGAGGGTGAGAGGGAGAAAGAGGGAGAGAGAGGGGAAGAGGCGGAGAGAGAGGGAGAGAGATGGAGAGAAAGGGAGAGAGAGAGGGAGATAGAGGGAGAGAGAAGGAGTGGGAGAGAAAGGGAGAGGGAGAGAGGAAGAGAGAGAGAAAAGGTCAGAGGGAGAGAGAGAGGGAGAGGGAGGGAGAGAGAGGGAGAGGGAGAGAGAGGGAGAGAAAGGGGGAGAGAGAGAGAGGGAGAGAAAGCGGGAGATAAAGAGAGGAAACTAGAGGAATTCCTACAAAAGGGAATAAAAGAAAAAGAGAAAAAAAAAACTAAAGATTGCAAGAAGACAGAATATATGTTTGTCAGCAAAATGAACAGCCAACATGAATATTAGAACCCGGAAAAGATGAAAGTAATGGAATGATAATAATTTAAATATCTGGGAAGTATTTTAGCAGAAGACAAGAATTGCGACACAAAAATCGCTAAGCGCATTGGGATAGCGAAAGATGCCTTTCAAAAGCTAAGCAAAGTATTAAGAAACAGGAAAAATTCGTTAGAAACAAAGAAAATAGTACTGGACTGTAACATAATATCAGCCCTCTTATAGTGAATGCTGGGCAATCGCTTCACAGAAAACGAAGGAACTTACATCGACAGAAATACGATTTTACAGAATGATGCTGAGAAACAAACAGGACGCTTATACTTGACATCAGGGAGAGAGATTCGAAATTTCTAGGGCACATAATGAGAAAAAGTCCTTGAAAAATCTGATAACCAAAAGAAAACATTTATTAATAGCTACAAAGGGTAGGAAATTGTGGAGAGCCATGATCGTCAACTTTCTGAATGGACACGGTACATAGAAGAAGTTGTCTATCGCCTTCTGTTTGTGGACATCGACAATGTTTGATGGTTCGTTGTAAGGTGAGCCTGGCGTAGACTAGATCAAAACCGCTGTCTTGTCCAGGATGTAAGGCCGAAAGATTTGCAGGAACGAGAAACATTATGTATGTTAGCCTGCAGTTCCTCTTCTGTTTGGGCGACCATGTCAGTCATACATGTGACTTTTACATACATATATACATATATGACTGTCTGTTTAAAGTACTGAGTGTGTAAAGAACAAATAAATGACTGCATGAAAACAAATACACCAAGAAAAGAAAGCACAAATAAACGAATTAATTGAAAAAAAAATTAAAAAATATATAAAAAAATTTAACAATAAAAAAAAATAGAGGCAAGACAGGTCTTTTCTAAAAGTAAAACACTCGTTTCCTCCTTAAGAAAAAAAGATTTTCTTGTGCGCATTAATGAAAAAACAAAAAATGACATTTGCCTCATTAAAAAGGTTCGTTTGACTTCATTCTTTGCGTGTCCACATCGAGGCGATGGAAAACTTACTGATACGTCAAGCCAGTTACGAATCACTGTGTTGTGATGACATTAAACAACGGTTGCTATTTTGTTATAAAGGGTGTTCCAATAACTTGGACCCATTTTAAATGTGAATTAAGTTTAAACGCCTAATGTTTTTTTCTTTTTCTGGCAGACATTTGAGCGATATTATTTTTCACACATAATTGCCATGACTTAAATAACATGATCCAATAGAGAAATAAATACAATTTTCACCAATAACACTGATTTATTTACTGCTGACTTTGATTCGTCTTAATGAAACACACTTATATATAATCCGTTTTAATGAAACACCCTTATATATAATCCGTCTTAATGAAAACATTTTATATATAATTCCGTCTTAATGAAACATCCTTATATATAATCCGTTTTAATGAAACACCCTTATATAAAATCCGTCTTAATGAAACACCCTTATATATACTCCGTCTTAATGAAACATCATTATATATAATCCGTTTTAATGAAACACCCTTATATAAAATCCGTCTTAATGAAACACCCTTATATATACTCCGTCTTAATGAAACATCCTTATATATAATCCGTTTTAATGAAACATCCTTATATATAATCCGTCTTAATGAAACACCCTTTAGTTTAGTTTTTTTGTTTGTTTTGGTGTTATTCCCCGTCTCATTGCTTATCATCAACAGACTTTATATATAATTTTATACTCAACAATTTTTATGTCATGGGTTGTTTTGTAGATTCCCTCTGTGTGTGCGGTTTTGTGGTATATGTAGAATTGAATGACGATGGACGACAAATTGTGGTGGCATGTACAAATTATAATGAATGAATGAAAATAATTAGTGAGCCAGCCAAAAATGAGCTGACTCATTTTATAGTTCACCAATAGAAGGGTTAACCAATCAGAAGGCTCAAAATATTCAATGCCCTGTGTATAATTACATCAGCTTCCCACAGCATAATTTAGGGAATGATGGTTTTCAATTGATGGCTACCTCATTCTAATATAATAACAATTAATACTTGTTTGTTATCGAAAAAAAATGTCTAAAAAAGGCGGCCATGTTTTTCCCGAATATTCACTGCCAGCCTTTGATATCGAAGACTGAAGCATTATGGAACAACTACTGGTGGTATTGGCGATATAGTCAGATTTAGTAAAATATCTGACTCGTGAGTGTTAATCTTTAACGTTGTTTCATTGAACAGATTACGTACTGCGCTGTATTCTATATTCATAGACTATGGTGAACATGGTCAACATGAATGGGTCGTGAATCTGATTAGTATGGTATAAGATAGTTAGTGTTGATTGTTTTTCAACGCATTCCCCCTTTTAGGCCTCATGCCACAATTGTTGTATGCGTTCACGCGAAATAAAACACGACAAAATAAATTAGGTTTGTTCTATTTTTAATGTTTCATAATTGTTTTATTATGAGTTAAGGTTTTAACTTGAATTTTTTTGTATTAAAATTTTCATATCAAAATTCAATTCCACGTGATTGTTGCTACATTGTATTCACTTGGACTAAGTCTGATATCTTAAATTTGCCTTAATTTTGCTTTAACTTTAAAGAGAATAATAAAAAAAAAAAAATAGAAATAATGATGTATCATTCTTTCCGTATGCTATATTGTAAGCGATCGCGGCTCTCCTCAGTTTTCTGTCTTTTGTTGTTTTAAGCAATACTTGTTCTCTTATGGACTTTTTTTTGAAGCTGCTGTACTTTTTTTTTCTAAAGTTGTCATGTAGCATTCTTGCTGTTTTCTGTTTCCTTGAGGCCCACGCTTCTACTTTGGTTCGATAGTTGTAGGATATGGCCAGTGAACCGTTTCTAAATGTTTGTAGAATTTGCACATCATAGCACGTCTTCCTGGTTCAGTGTCCCTAAGACACATTTTAGATCTTGTGAAGTCATCTGTTGTAAAATACGGAAAGAGTGTATAAAGATTTAGGGGAAACACCTAACCAATTGCTCTCCCAAACGCTACGAGGGTAACAGGCAAAGAAAGGAACCAGATGGGAGGTGACAAAATGACACTACTTCAGACGACACATCAACTTTAGGAACAAAATGCCAACGGGACCGACTTTAGAAAACACCGAGATTTCCCATTGCTGTCTCCTGGTTTTCCGGTCGCTTTATTCATTTATTTTGACAGGAGACAATTTCAAAATCTCGGGTTTAGCCAATTTGCAGAGAGGTCCGTATGTGAATATGCCAAGCTGTTCCGCTTCTAACGGGGAAAATCCGGATATAACTGGTCTTGAGAGACATGTCAGCATGCGATCCAGGGTCTCTTTTGCGTCTGTACTGATGGGCGTTCGCCACAGCATCTTAAAAGAACACATGGTTCTATAATTGGAACTCATTTTAGACATTTTTTTCGATAACAAACAGCCATTAATTGTTATTATATTAGAATTAGGTAGTCATCAATGGAAAAACATCATCCCCTAAATTATGCTGAGAGAAGCTGGTGTAATTATCAAACAATTGCTCCTTGCATCTGATTGGCTGGTTCTTCAGAAAAAAAATCTGGGATTCATATAAACACCACTGTTTAATCGGATATAATTCTTCGCTTGCTATTTAATTTCAGTGCCTTATGTCATTTTCGTCTGACCGCTGTGTCTTTTGCAGCCTTGCAATATCCAGTTTAGAACAATTTTGGTTACCGAACTGTCAGGTACTCGCTGGATACTATTCGCCTATCTACCACAATTACTCCAAGTTTTCTAGAATTTTCAAATCTTATCACTTCCGTGTTCCTGGTTCTGTCTGTCCAAGACAACTTTAGGATTTATTGGAAGGTATCTTAAATGAAACATATCTAAAAGTTGGATAACCTTTGTAGCGGGTTTCTAAGTTTTGCATGCATTTAACGCGGTTAGAGAGCTATAGAATTTGTGCCTTGTAGATGGGTAGATATATAGGAGTTCAACAGTCCTTTATTTGTAACGTCGTCTCATCATTTTACGAATTGTTCTGTTCCTGAAAAGCATTTTCAGCTATGCCTTAAAGAAGTTAATTACCCGCCATGATGATAATTTTTGACCAAACATTGTATAATAATCTGAGGCGATGAAATTAGATCGTTGGAATAATTTTTTCTTCTAATCCAATAATCTTATTACTGACAAATTTTTACTTATTCAAAGCACAGGAGTAAATTGTTCGTTACAATAACTTTACACGGAGAGAAGAAATCAATGTAGTGTTATTAGAATTCTTTTATCCTAAAAGCTAAAATTTCATGAAACCCCAAAATTTGTTGCTTAATTTTTTAGCGGCCTATCAACACCTCTATGGGTATTTTAATACCGAAATCTAAATATATTGTACAGAATTTTATACTTTCATCATAGATATATAATATAATATATATAATTTGTATCATAGATCATAAAATGTATTGTTGGTAATTTTATGATAAAAATGTGTTTTTATCTATATGTTTAATGCTTTATTGATTGTCATTTTGCTATAAAAATGTATTGTTGGTCATTTTTTTTATAAAGTCATTATGGATTAATGTTGAGAAATAGTTCAAGTTGGTTGTTTGGTAGTGTTTTTTTTAACGGAGTTAGCTGAAGTCGCTACAATTTGTTACTATGTGCGTATTGTTTTAATTTCATTTATATTTTTTTTTGGTTATTTTTTTATTTTTTGTAGATGGGACCCCAACAGGTGCTAAACTTCTGGTGTTGGGAGGGATGGGAACAACTAGAATCAAGATGCTCCTCAAATTTTCCAATTTCTTTAAAAAATAAACAATTGATGGGTTAGTTTGTTCGTCATACCCAGGACTCACAAATAATTCGTTTATTCCTGGGATTGTGACACTTTTTAAATGATAAAATCTAGTTGCTACATTGAACAGGTTTTTATTACGTCTTGAAAAATGGGGCATTACTTTTTTTGTAAACTAATTTTCATCCGACGCAAGACTGAAGAACCGTTATCATATGAATCGTAGAAAATAGTGAGGATTACGAAAATGTGGAAGATAGATGACACCATAGCGAGACTTAGAGGCGATGAGGATGCAGTGTTTTTTATTTTCATACGGGAGAAATATATCGATATTTAAGGATTTTTGTAAGGCAGTGGAGTAAGACTTTCTTTTTGCCAATGGGATACAGAGAAAGGGAGTGAGTCGAACGCGTTAGTGTTGCAAGGCGGATTTTTCTGTGAAGGTCTGATCTGGTGGGACGAAAGAATAATGAAGCACGTCTGATGATTTGAAATAGAAATAGCAATAGACAGTCGATAAGCTAGTGACCTTGAATCTGTGGGAAAGAGGCTGTGCAGGGCTGAGAATAAAAATAGGCAAATGACCTTAAAATCACTCAACTAAGACATGACAGCAATACGCTATTTTTGGTCTGACCTTATTCTTCCGAAAAAAGAAACACACACGCACACACAGAGAAACACACACACATATATATGCATATGATAAAATAAACCTTTAAGGTAGGCTTTATTTATGAGTTAAAGAGCTCAAAATCAAGGATAATATATATGTATATATATATATATATATATATATATATATATATATATATATATATATATATAATCGACTCTCCTGTCGAGATTCGACGTATGAGGGTCAAGCAGATCAGTTTCCAGGAAACAGACAGCCCGACACCGGCACATGAGGTTTGATTATAGTGGTGAAGGTTTCGTGCAGGACCATCCACACTTTTTAAAGGGACGAATACAGAGACCTGGTGCACCGAGTGCCACAAGGTTCACATACGACCCTCCGCAGGTTTTGAATTCAGAGTTGACCTTCTCCTAGGCCAGTTGCCATCGAAGGCTATAGAACCCAGTCTGTCCTGCTATTTTACCCATAGCTGGAGGGAGAGGAAGAGGATTCATACCTTTCCCAAGGGTATTAGCACCGTATAGTGATTTTCCAGGCATAGATTAGATGTGGCACGAGGACGAATGAATGGGGCAGCCAGTAAGGATCGAAATCAGCACACAATCGTAATTGTTCTATTGAGACAATATACATCCATTATTTCTCGCCTTTTTATTTTTATTATAAATATATACATATATATATATATATATATATATATATATATATATATATATATATATATATATATATATATATATATATATATATATATATATATATATATATATATATATATATATATATATATATATATATATATATATAATTTATTTAAGAATATGGTTCCATAAAATATTTAAGATACTAAAGAACTTTGGATTATTTACCTAACGAGTTCTTTCCTATTTTCTATATATTTACATATATATATATATATATCAGCCTTGACGAAAACGTCCAGCATGAAACAGTTTTGTCGCCCTCTGAGTGTTGACTTTAATATTCACTTTTTTTATATATATGCTCTATATCTAATATTGAGCATTTTATATAAATATATATTTACTTTAAAAACTATATTTTATATAATTTAAAAGAAAATACAGTTTGTTTTATTACGAAAAAAGTGATTGTGGGCGTTTACTCAAGATCAACCAATCGAATATGACCTTGTTAAATTTCTAAAATAAGTGAAGAAGCAAAATTAAGAAATTATTTTCCATAAAAGGGTCGTGACAAGTAGATTTTCAACACAGATGTTAAAATGGAGCGGATGTTAATGGATACATATTATGCACAAATATATATATATATATATATATATATATATATATATATATATATGCAGAGTTAATGGTTATATTGATGGGTTCATCGAGAGGGACATTTGTAAATTAATTTTCTACGTCAAGTGATGCTAGAATGCCTTACTTTGGTTTTGAAGGTCTAAGAATTTGGAGAAATTCATGAGTTGATTTGATGCTATAATTGGTAGATAAATATGGAGAAATGATATTATTGAATTTGAAAACTGAAAAATAGGTATTTTGATCTGTGAAATGTTGAGTCGTGTCCAGGTTTACGTATTTTAACATTTCCTTATAGGTATTCTCGTTGGTAATCTCAAATAATTTCGTTGATTTTGAAGGATCCTATATTAACTTTATTTGATGTTATAAGTTTATTAATAGATTCTTTTAGAGTCTCTGTGGTGTTGTCATTTAATTTCGTAAATTTCAATCGATCATCAAAGCGTACTTTTTTTTTATAATAATCCAATTTGTCCACAATTACGTATGTATTGTATTTATCGGCTCGTTTGATGACGATATGAGAATTGTTTTTTTTTAATTCATTTGCGGCAGTTTTGAGTATTTTGTTTTGTTAGAATATTGTTAGAGCTATTGTGAGGAGTGCGATTTTTTTAAAACCTTCTACGTTGAGAAGATCTCTGAGGTTTGGATACAATTTTATTAATTTATCAGTTTCCAGTTCAGATAATGACTGGTGTAAGATTTGGATTTCCGTCTTCTTTGTGATTAGATCAAATTTAGGCTGGAGGTTGCAATTTGGACCTTGATTTAGAAATCCCTTCCGGTCATCTGTTAATTTATGACTGGATAGGTTTATATATTTATCACTGTTGTTGGGAAGTTGCAAAGCTTTTTCGTAATTGTCTGTGTTTAAGCTCGTCTTTATTACTAATTACTTAGGTTGATATGGTGTTGTGCTTCATTAAATTCGAGTTCTTCACAGTCCATTTTTTGAACACTACTGTAATTAATTAGCGTAATTCTTGACAAACAAAATAGTTACATATTTTTCATTTTTAAATTTCAGAAAATATTTTAAGTAATCGCTAACTATAAAAAATCAATTTTCAATTACTATAGTTAAACTGAAGAATGTTTTACTGCAATAATCGATTATTATGCATACTCTAATCGAATTTTGGTAGATCAAACGAACTAATTGAAAATGCATTAATTGAAAGCACATTAATCGAGGGGATTATTTATATATATATATATTCCAATTATACACACACAATACACAAACACACATACATACATATATATATATATATATATATATATATATATATATATATATATATATATATATGGCATCTCGATTTCTGAAGTGGTGTAATGGTTAGCAACCTTGTCCCGCTAGAACAATTACGACTGAATATTGTGTTCTTTCCTCGATTATTTTCATACTTATATATATATATATATATATATATATATATATATATATATATATATATATATATAAAGAGAGAGAGAGAGAGAGACAAAAGACTTGGTTTGTTTTACGACTTATCAACTTCAATGTGTTATTTAATGACGACTTTTACTGCAGGTGAATTTTTTTCACTGCTGGTAATAATTTTTTTAAAAAAGAATTGCTAGTATTAAAAAATATTTTTATACTTTCATAGTGTTTTTAACCCTTTTGGGGGGATTAACTATTTGCCGTTAGTTGGGACCCTGACATGTGCTTAATAATGGCCACAATTTGAAACTGGGAACATCAGAAATAATAGATGTTATCCATCTTTTCTCAAAACATCCTGAAAAAGGTCTTTCTGTAATATAAAAAATAGTTTATCGTCTTATTTAGAATATTATATATATATATATATATATATATATATATATATATATATATATATATATATATTTGGTTGGATAGATGTGAGTTTGTGACCCTGGGTTTCACGCTTTAGCGATCGTCAGACAAACTGATTAATATTTTAAAAATTTGGGTTTATATAGATTGCGTGTATTGGAGTTATTGTGGAAGTGGTGGGGGAAATTTCGTCGTTTTGTCATTCATCGTACTAACGCAAACATCGATGTTTGCAGACACATATACATACTTGGTCGTCCGTCGGGACTCATACATATATAAACATATGTGGGCAGTTTCGGCTATGTCACATGTATGTATACGGGTGGTGTTATGTCTATACATACGCATTTGTATGTTGAAATGTTGAAATTTAAACATTGGAAGTGTGGCGGAAATGTCTTGTTAATGTCTCGTGAATGTATCCATGTCATAATATGGAATTTTTTTTTTTTTTTCGCTGAAAAATATTTCCTCGCATGTATGTATATACGTGTGGTGGGGTTTGTGTAAAATTATGATAGGTAAAAATTATTATTATAATTATTTATATTTATTTTTAAATTTTTAAAAAAAAAATGGGGTTTATTTGTTATATTTAAAGCTGGTTATTTTTTTTTTTTTGGTGACTGTGTATATGTAACAGGTAAAATTTTGTAATCCTTATTGTTTAATTTATATGGTGATGTTTAATATACTGGGTGAAAGGGTGGTTCAATTTAATAACGGGTCTATATGATATGATGTGATAGTAATGTTTCAAGGGATTGTAGACAATGCTATTTAATAATAGTTATTGTAAATTGGAAGAAATACAAAATTGGTAGAAATGATTAGTAACGGTGGTGGGAGAATGATAAAAACCATGAATGTAGTTATAGTGGTGGTAGTTTGAACTAAAAAGTGGTTGTTGGTGTTTTATTTTTTATTTTTGTTTTATTTTGTTATATGTATTAATTTATTTTGGTATAAATCCTGATAATAGGTATTCTGTGTAAAATTATGGTAGTTGAAGATTGCTATAATTTTTAATTACAAAATTATTATTGTTATTATATTAAAGCTGCCTGGTAATAGGTGTTTGTTCTCATGGTTATATATGGAAATTATATCTGATCATATTGTATTAAGGTATTAAATATGCTGGGGGTGTAATAAAGATTGTAGTGGATTATATGTTAATAGTGGGTGTGATGTGTAAGTGATGGGCTGTGTGTTGGTGGTAATGATAATATTGATTGGTAATAGATACAATATATATATATATATATATATATATATATATATATATATACTTCAACATTTATTAATAGAGTACTGTAATGGGTGAAATTTAACATTACAAGGAGGGTCTTAAAAGTCTAAATATATATGTATGTATAGACGATATATTTATATATATATATATATATATATATATATAAATTTCAGAAACACTTATGATCAAAACATAATAGACATAATTGTCTATATATATATATATATATATATATATATATATACAAACACACACACATCTATATATATATATATATATATATATATATATATATATATATATTAGGCAATGAATGTCTATTATGTTTGATCATAAGTCTTTCTAAACTTTTTATATATATGCTGATAGGTGTGTACAGAAATGGCTTGATATAGACTATATCTTTTTTAGAGGTAATTTTTTTTCTGTAAACTATATATATATATATATATATATATATATATATATATATATATATATATATATATATATATATATATGTATGTATGTATGTGCGTGTTTATGGTAATAAATGGTGCGTAATCGGATGACAAAATTTTAAAAAAAGAACAAGGTAACATTGTTTTTTTTTTTCCCAGTTTGTCCTTTGAAAACAGTTATACTAAATACTATTTTCTCTCCTGAGAGGGAATCATATATTTGTATGGGGAGGCAATAAAACGCTCTTACAATTCTACATCGAAAAAAGTCAGAAGATATGGAAACATTTAAGTTTATGTTTAATTTTTTAAATTTATCGCCCCTAGTTACATAATCAAGACTTCAGTGTTCAGATTCCACCATTTGTTTTGTCTTCTTTTTTTATCGTTTTATCATTAGTTTTGTTAGGAAAGGTGATATGCCTCATGATTTTTGGATGGAAATTAACCGCAGAGTATTCCGAAATTAGAGCACTTTCGATAAATCTCCGTAAATTACGCTTTTTTTAAAAAAAAAAAAAACTGTATTGTTTAAGTGGGAATTATAGTTAATCTTAGTAGTTGTAACCCTGAAAGACAATATAACGTGATATATTTCAGTATCTAGTGCAAGAAAGGGACCCTGTCATGGAGGTACACGTACTCCCTGATTTAAAATTAGGGACGTTAGAGATGAGGGAATTTAACTTAGAGATTTTCTGCACATGGTTTGGTGATAATTAAGTGACAATAAGTACAAATTCATATCACGTGGATCAGATTCTAGATGACATTCGTCCTGATTGACGCCTTTTAAGTGAGTTTAACGTTGATTATTGGCAGTTAATGTCTTCAATCGATTTTTTCTTACACTATTATGTATTTATATGTTTTTGTATACGATCGCTCGCTCGTGTGCCTATCTATATTTAGCCATTTGGTTATATATATTAGAATGTACGTATAATGGTAATTTTATCGATACAATGAAGGATCTTTTTGATTGAAGTTAAAAGTACATTATACTGATTGTAACAACAATAACAACAGCAAAAATCGACTAGCACAACCTAACATGAATAATTTTTGTTCTGAAGCCGAAGAGAATAGACCAATCAAGAGAAAATATCAAAGTCCTGGTGTCAGGTTGTCTAGAATTTGGAACACGGGATAGAATATTCGTTTGCAGAACCTTGAATTCAATGCCAACAGATTTTTTTTCTTTCGCTCGCTCGCCGTGATAAAAACAAAAGTTTAGGAATGATTTCACACCACGTGTAATGATAAAGCACAAATCGGTTGTTGAGAAACCAAAGAAAATATTTTAAAAAATTAAATTAAATCATTTTTCCCCCCAATGAGAAAAGCGAAATTAAAGGAAATAAAGTAATTCTCAACTGATTTTTCAAAAATCTTAGTCGAAACCCTGCCTGAAAATGGATTCTTTTGTTGTATGTGTCTGGCCCTCTTTCGTTCGAGTTGTTGATATCTTTTCCTGGAAACAAATCGCATATGAAAATAGAAAACGGAATAAGATTACCAGAAGCATTAGCAGAATTTGTTATTGGCAGACACAATCTTAACAGCATAAGATAAGCAGATAAAAAATATCAGGAAATTCTAGACAACTTAGTAAAGGAACGCAGGGTGAAGAACTAAACATCAATTGCAAGAAGACAGAGTATATGCTTCCTTAGCAAGAAGAACAGTTCAAGATACGAGCTACGAGTTGAAGAATCAATAACGTATATAAATTTAACAATATTGGATAATAACATTACAAAAAAGAAAAAAAATGTAATGCGTTTCGACCTTTAAAAGGAATTCATCAGCCCAAAATAAAGTCCGTACTTGTGGAATTATATATACGGTGGTGGTAGTTTAAATCTCAGGGAAAATGCCATACAGAAAATCCATTGGAACAATGAAAGGTGCCTTCCAAAATCTAAGCAAAGTACTAAGAAGTACTAAGAAACAGAAAAATAACGTTAGAAAAAAATAAAATAAAAATAAAAGTAAAAAAGAAAAAAAAGGTGAAATGATACTTGATATTACTCCTACTATAAAACAACCATTTTTTTAATCAATTCTCACCAAGCAAGGCGATAATGCCACTAAGACTCAAGGAGTTACTGGGAGCGAAATAGAATAAAAAATCTTTACAAACCAGATCCTAAACAGGAAACTCTCCTCCTATCGATGAGAAAAAAATATTTCAGACGAAGATGTATAGAGTTGAAGTAAGCTTTAAAAGGAACTGAAGACCCAACCCTAAACAGAAAGCATGGGATAAACCTCTACTCCTGTTCAAAAGACGGAGGAAGAGTGTGAACCAAGGGATAGGCAAAACTACATACTTGAGGAGAAAAATCATTAGTAATTAAAATGTCAGAATTCATACTAAGACGTTAGAAGTATAGAGTTGAAGTAGACTTTAGAAGAAACCAGAAACAGGAAAAATGGGGTCAACCTCTACTCTTGTTCAAAAGACCGGATAGCGGGTGAAGCGGGCTATAGGTGAACCTAATACCGGCTCTTTCCTCACACATCAAACTGAGATGTTGAAATCTCCCTTGAAGAAAGCTGAGAATAACATGCACAGAACATGTGAACAATGAGTAACTTTTAAGATCAATATAAACGATAATTACTCTTATACTTAAAATCAGAAAGAGATAGCTGAAATGTCTAGGCTGCACATTGAGGAAAGATGGCTTGTTGAACTTGACACTCAGTACATAATGAAGGATTTAGAGGGACAGAGAGTAATAACGAATGGCCTACGTAACAAGTTCGTATAAATGGATGGTAGAATAGAAGATAGGATGGCTGGTAAGGAGACATATATTTTTCTTGCAACAAAAGATAAGAAGTTGCGGAGACATGTCCCATGAAAAAAGAAACATTGTGGAGTCGTTAATGGATTGATCATGCAATAAAGAGATTCGCAAACTTTCAAAACACTTCTAAGATTTCTCTAACATAATCTTAATCTATTATAATTGTGATCGTTCCCTGTTAACACGTACGTTAAAGAGACAAAGAGAGAGTGAGAGGGAGAGATTGATAAAAAGAGAGAGAGAGAGAGAGAGAGAGAGAGAGAGAGAGAGAGAGAAGAAAAGATGTATACCAAAGGCGTTATTTGGTTTTAGGGAAAGGAAAAGAAAAGAGAAAAAGAATATGGATGAAAGGGAGAAAGAAAGGGAAAATATAGGAGACTATAACATTCTCATGTGTTTAACGTCTGGTTCAGTGAAATTTGTCGCTTGAAGTTTTGTCGTTTTTTTAAATCTTTTCATTTGTACACTCTTACTTCTATAAATAATGATCTGTATCGATATTTAGGATTGGTATCGTAATATATGTTATTGAGCTTATATATTTAACTAGGTAATACGTGAATTTGATGTGGGTATTTTGTGGAACACGCAAGAACTTATTCAATCCTTAACTTAAGAAGAAAGAAGACAATTAAAATAAGAAAACCGTGGATTTTTTACGGTTTTTTTTCAGTTAAAGTTAAGGTACGAATTTTTTATTGGTTTATTTTTTTCTGAGTTCATCTTATCGTAATTTTCCGGCTCCATGCTTTCCAAACAACTTTAAACTGCAAAAAAATTAAATCCAATATCAATCGCTATCTACTGTCCTCCTGTTCTCGTTCCTTAGTAATGTTTCTGTTTTCTAATTCTTACATACCCAGTATCCTCTTGTATCTAAGTGGCTTTACTGCCTTGCCTGTGGCGAAATCGATTAATAATAATAATAATAATAACACCGAAACTAAGCCGAATAACTTAAGCCACCTACTGCAATGTAATGGTTAAGAAGCTAGTATTGCTGGCAATTTTATTGATTAATCTGTTGACTTTGATTCTCAATGGGTACTTTACTCCAATGACCTTGATTCAGCTAGATGAAAATAATACAATTATATTATTAGAATCAGTAGCAATGAATGGTGAAATTCTAAAATTTATTTCTTAAATTCTTCACTCATTTCTGCATGTCGAAATAAGCATATTTCTTTTTAATATTTTGAAATTTTTCTAAAGCTTGCAAACGATCTATCGGTGATTTCACGAGCACTAACAAGCACAGTAAACTGCGATTAAATTTCTGCAATTTCTCTAACATCAAATGTGTATGTTTATATATATATATATATATATATATATGAAGAAATAATCATACATAGAATCAGTCAGCAATATTAATGCGATTAATGGCGAAATCACTTCGCTCGTAAAACATAATGTATGCATTAAAATACTGTTAATCCATTGAATGATGTGATCCACATAAAACTGTTGTCAGATGTTTCTAGTGTATGTTTTTTTTTAAAGTTAAGCAAGTACTTTCAAAGATCCATGTTTTCATCATCAGGCTGTAATTTTTCCTTTAACGTTAAAACTTGAAGACGAAATAATTGATAACAGTTTTATAAATGAGGATCACATCATTCAATGGATTAACAGTATTTTAATGCATACATTATGTTCTACTAGCGAAGTGATTTCGCCATTAATCGCATTAAAATTGCTGATTGATTCTAGGTATGATTATTTCTTTATCTATAAAATATATGCTGCCTAATATTATATATATATATTGCATGTCATGATTCTTCTGCTTGGATGCAACCAAGGGTCTTCGCTGAGACCATTCCTTTATCTGCGAATTTCAAAGGCTTCTTGAGAAAGATAGTAGAGTGGTGTCTGTTGCTTTTTGCATGGTTTTCAAATTTACAGATGTTCTTCTCATAGAAATGCTGATACTCAAGGCTAGAGAGCCTAGTGTACCCTATTATTTAAAATTCATCACTCGGAGTTGGTCCTCTCCGTTTTGAAGGATCAATGTCCACATATTTAATGGGTCTCCCCTCAGGGAGGACCCTTGTGCGACTATTGGGCCTAAAATGGAACCTAGACCCTAAGTGGTCCTCGTACATACGATCCATCACTAAAGATGAAGAAAAAAATTGGTCGGTTCCATGTACTGCTCCAGTAAGCACCTGACTCTTCCTGTTATCCTCTACCTTGACAAGAGCTAAATCAGGCCTAAGATGAAGGACTGCTGTCTTATTTGGGCAGAAGCTTCCTAGTCCTCACGTTCCAATTCTCTGCGTTGTAGTGGGTGATAGATTATTTTTCCACCCTGCAACCGCTCTCTCACAGACGAGATGCAGTATACCCTATCGCTATTTCCATGGAAAATGCTGAGGTGCACTATATTCCTTAGTTCCACAAGTTCTGAACTTTACGGCTAGAACCCGTCATGCTACTCACATTGTAGCAAAACCAGCCTCAGTCCTTCCGTATTCCATTGTAGAGAAGTAAATTCCATTCAAGCTGCTTTTTCCCGCGAAGCACTGCTCTGTGGAACCAGCTCCCAAGAGGATGTTTTCTTGATGACTAATATCTTAACCTGTTTAAGTCTAGGGTTAATTGTTATCTTCCGTAAATATCCACATAAACCGTGTCTCTTACACGAGAGAACCCTGTATATCGCGTAGCTCCTGGAACTTTTAAAGTTTTCTAGAATTCCCTGACATCTTTTGTTATCTGCTTATCTTATGCTGTTAAGACTGTGTCTGCTAATAACAAATTCTGCTAAGGCTTCTGCTTATCTTATTCCGTTTTCTATTTTCGTGTGCTATTTGCCGGAAAAGTTATCTACAACTGGAACCTAAAAAGAACAAACAGCTACAAAGAAAAGAATCCATTTTCAATCAGGGTTTCGACTAAAATTTTTGAAAATCAGTTGAGAACTACTTTATTTTTCCTCACTGTGAAAGAAAAAGAAATGAGAACAGCCATCCCCTATGAGGAAAGACAGCTGATTTTCCTCTTCGTCCGTATTTCCACAGTATGAATTTTTCAGTTTTCGTTAACCTATACTAGTTAACAGGCAAGGTTAGAGAACTCAGTCTACCCTTCTATTTAACCCAGGTTTTAAAAGTTGACTGCTATGACCTTCAGGAGGTAGGCGATAACGGCTCTCTATAGATTCCTTTTTCTTTATTATCTTTAAATTGCCATTCCTTCTTGGAAAAGATAACGAAGTCGATCCCTGTTGACATCTCTCCGGTTTAGTATTCAGATTTTTCCTTCATTTAGATTGGTGTCAGGTCAAATCCAGAAAACGCAGACAACGCTCCTAATTAACTGTTATGGGATCTTACCCATAATAATAATAATGGACTATTCCATACTTAATAAATACTGCACCTCAGGAGTAGACAAGGAGTAAGTCAATAGTTCAAGTGGAGTCCGTAGTTCAAAGTCAGTCAGTAGTTCAAGTCGTGTCAAGAGTCGAGTCAGAGGCAGTCCGAAACAGAGTCGCGTTCAGACAATTACTACAAGACATTGGAATAGTGATACTGGTCGAGACTACATTGTTCTCCCTACTAAACCTGATTGTTCGTACTAACACTTTCTACTTCTCTGTATATATTCCTGTTTGTAATATATCTGTGTTATTCCATATCCGTGTTCGAGTTCTTCTTTATTGGTTCTACCTTGGACTATCACCGTGGTACAAGGAACCGGACCATAACATTAACCTATAGTTGAAGAGCGTGAATATACAGATTCATACCTTTTCCAAGGGTATCAGTGCGAAATTGAACACAAACGACAAGGCCTGAATTTGAACGCGTCTCCTCGACTGCACCTTCTATGCAGATAAACGTTGCGCTCACCGAACATGCCATGTTTACGATAACAGGAACATTTTTTTAGATTTTTTCCTCATTTCATTTTCTTTCTCTCTTTGCCCCTTACGAACTTAAACTTATTTATGGAGAGTCTACAAACAGTCCAACTGGGCGAGTAGCATAAAGAAGTGGCCATTTTGCTGGCCAGACGGACATATGTTTTCAGGCTGTTCACGAAGAAAAATTATCGGAGAATTTTATTTCTGCCAACAATATTTTCCGCTCAAAAACACCGCTTCTTTTAGCTTCACCCTTGAACTCAGAACTTTGGCCCAATAAACAGTTTTTGGCAAGAAGGGGAATTTTCTGACAACGAAAATAATGGTTAATGAAAATTAATAAGCTGAACTGACTTTTAAAGGCCATAATTTATTGAATATTTGGAATGCCTTTAGGAACATTCACACACACACACACACACACACACACACACACTTAACACTGATATTCATTTTTTTGTATTTATGCGATACGTGTATATAAAACTATATATGCAAACCATTTGTTTAGGGAATGTTAATATATATATATATATTTATATATATATATATATATATATATATAAATACACATATACACACATACAAATACATACATATATATATATATATATATATATATATATATATATATATATATATATATATGTGTGTAAAAACAATGTGTACTACAAATTCGAAACACAAATATCGGAAAATACATTATAAAATATTTGAGATTATCAAATTTGATGTCATGAACACGATAGAATGTATAGCAGTGTCAAGCATTTATTTAGAAGTGTGTACTTAAGTAAAGAGCAAGAGAATGAGACTTTTAGAGAAAGAGAAAAGCGAGGATGGAAATTTTGCGAGAAAATTAGAGAAAGAGAAAATAGAGACGATCGTCCATGGATACATTTTTACACACACACACACACACACACACACATACACACACACATATATATATATATATATATATATATATATATGTATATAAATAAAAAGATTTAAAAAAATTAGTAAGATATAAAATCCGGTGTTCTTATAGATATTTTTATTTTTATTTGTTCTTATAGATATTACAATTTTTCTTATAGAAATTTTTTTTTTTTCGGAAAAAAGCTTCTATTTTGAAAACAATTTGGAACTAAATAAAGAAAAAACCATATTTTAAATCAATTAATTTATAATATATATATATATATATATATATATATATATAGATATAGATAGATAGATAGATAGATATGATATAAGCTTTTTACAACACCACAATAGTTAAACGTCTCTCAGTAGACATACACAAGTGTAAGTCAAAAATTATAAGCACTTTCATCATGGTATATCGTTCGGTTTGTCACACTGCCGTCTACTCCTGCCTGCTTATAGTTGGTACTATTGTAGTCACGTGACCGAAGTTTGAGCTTGATCTCTCCAGTTTTCTTGCTGCGGTTACAGTGTAAACATGGCCGCTCCGCTAGCAGTGTGCACTATGTAGGAATAAAGAACAGTGCCAGTCTATTAGCCATTATCAAGGATATTTATCATTTTTTCTAATTTTCACTAAATGCGTAATTTTTTATATATGTTAGGGGATAGGAATTTTTTCATTCTCCAAACACGGCGATAAGTACATATTGCATTAAATGTTCATATTAATAGAATCTACAATATCTTGACCACATTCACATTTAAATAAAACGATTAAAAATAATGAAATCACTAATAATAAAAAAATTAAAAAGCCAGCACTCACTTTTACTCCAAGCAAGGCAATGAAGCCACCAAGATACAATGAATTACTGACTTTTAGAAACCATGAGAAACATAAAAACACTATGAAGGAGGGAGAAAAATAAAAGATCTGGAATTAAGAAGCCAATTCGTGTAAATTTTAGTTTATTCTTTATCTGGGAAGCAAGTATCCGGAATAGAGTTCCATAAGGAAGAAGTGCGATGGAAGAAACTTATATATGTCTATATCTCTGAGATGATCTATTATGATTACGAGTATTATTTACATTATTCGGACTGTTATCCCCATCTTCATTGCCATATTCACAACGTTTCGGCCGTTGAACTCTCCGGCCTTCTTCAAGTGATTAGATCTCTGACATGAGCTATTATGATTACGAGTATTATTTACATTATTAGGACTGTTATCCCCATCTTCATTGCCATATTCACAAGGTTTCGGCCGTTGTACTCCGGCCTTCTTCAAAGCCTTTGGATCTCTGAGATGAGCTTTTATGATTACTAGTATTATTTACATTATTCGGACTGTTATCCTCATCTTCATTTCCATATTCAAAGGTTTCGGCCGGAAAAACTCCGGCCTTCTTCAGGTGATTGGATCTCTGAGATGATCTATTATGATTATTAGTATTATTTGAACATTATTCAATTCATGTTATCCTCATCTTCATTGCCATATTCACACTTATTTCATTTTTGTACGCTCCGGCCTTCTTCGGGTGATTGGATCTCTGAGATGATCTATTATGATTACTAGTATTATTTACATTATTCGGACTGTTATCCTCATCTTCATTCATTTATCATATTCACAACGTTTCGGCTTGTACGCTCCGGCCTTCTTCAGGTGATTAGATCTCTGATATGAGCTATTATGATTACTAGTATTATTTACATTATTCGGACTGTTATCCTCATCTTCATTGCCATATTCACAACGTTTCGGCCGTTGAACTCTCCGGCCTTCTTCAGGTGATTAGATCTCTGAGAAGATCTATTATGATTACTAGTATTATTTACATTATTCGGGCTGTTATCCTCATCTTCATTGCCATATTCACAACGTTTCGGCCGTTGAACTCTCCGGCCTTCTTCAAGTGATTAGATCTCTGATTATGTTTATTATGATTAAGAGTATTATTTATATTTGCTTTATTCGGAAATTATCCTCATTTTCATTGCCATATTTTTACTAGTAAAACGTTTCGCGATTTCGTTGAACTCTCCGGCCTTCTTCAGGTGATTAGATCTCTGAGAAGATCTATTATGATTACGAGTATTATTTATATTATTCGGACTGTTATCCCCATCTTCATTGCCATATTCACAACGTTTCGGCCGTTGAACTCTCCGGCCTTCTTCAAGTGATTAGATCTCTGAAGATCTATTATGATTACGATATTATTTTATTTATTTTATTCGGACTGTTATCCCCATCTTCTGTTGCCATATTCACAACGTTGAGGCCATTTAGTTTGAACTATTTAATTTCTCAGGTGATTGGTTTTCATCTGAGAAGATCTATTATGATTACTAGTATTATTTACATTATTCGGTTATTATTTCATCTTCATTGCCATATTCTCAAACGTTTCGGCTTTTTTTTGGCTTTCCGGCCTTCTCCAGGTGATTGGATTAAACATTAGGAGATAGCATCTTATTATAATTACTAATAGTGCTCTTTTACATTATTCGGACTGAAATTAAAATCATCTGATATAATTCAACAGGATTATATCATATATTATATAATATAAAATAACAATCTTTATCTAAGATCCAAATTAATTCTTCCAATTGACATTGGAATTTTCTGACAAATTTAATATTTTAATAAAAAATATTATGATTTGATCCAATAAATATTTACATTATTCGGACTATTTAATTTCATCTTCAAGCCATATTTCAACGTTTGGTAATCAATTTAACAAGACTTCAAATAATTTTCTTTTTAAAATAAATTGGAATTTATCAAACTTGAAACTTTTATTTCAGGAAAATTTTGTGCTAGATTCAACATTAATTTTGTAACATTGAAATAATAACAAACTTAGGGTCCATCACCTTGATCAAACATTTTTCATAAGGATTATGGCCTACATTAGATCTGGACGTTGGTTAAATATCCAGTGTCTAGAACCATGCAAGAGTTCAAAATGTGTTAATGTTCTCAAGGCCAAAGTTCTAGAAAATTGAAAGCAATGGTGAAGAATGTCCTCTTTTAGAAACCAAACAATTAACAAAAATATAACATCCGTCAAGAGACATATTGGAACTATTTATAAATCTATTCTGGGTGGTTTAACGAAATAAATTTCGGTTCGAAATTCTAGTCACCTGAAGAAGGATGTTAACCTGTAAACGGCCGAAATGAATATGAGGATAACAGTCGAATAATGTTGCTTAATATGATTTTAAAAGAAATTTTTTAGCGTAGAACTTACGGTTACAATTTAAAATTCGAAAGTGAATTTTTTAGACTCAAAGACAGGAGTGTTATTTCGTTATTTTTGTAAACCTATTTGAAATCACTTTTAACGTAAAATTTATTTGTTGATTTTGTTAAATCTCAGTTCTTTTGGGATTCTATAAATGGTTGGTACTTTCGTTTACAGGTTCCTTGGTATTAATGGATCTTTTGTGGAGACATAAAACTTATACTTAACGATGTTGGTTTTTAATTCCATTTTTCCAGGAACTTTTCAGATGTTCTGTGCATATATCAACGAGTGTGAAAATTTGTTTATCGCTAAATTGAATCAAGCGGTTTTTTATTTACTAATTCTTACTAGTTTATTTTTCTTCTTATAACTGTTTTCTATCCCAGAAATACAAAATGCTAGTTCAGTTCTTGGCGCAGAATAGATGTTGATTTCAGATTCATGGATTTGACCTTACAATCTAGAATGTCGAATATTTAGCGCGGTGGTCAGCTCTGTACAGCGTCGTCCATGTAAGATGGGTTCCCAAGCAGAATGAATGTTAGGCCAAAGTAAATATCGTCAAAGGATAGTTCTTCTTTTTAACGTTTTGCGTTATTTATATGGCAGTTGTAACACGGTAAACCGACCTAAGCTTTACGATAAATAAAGATGAAAGGATTTGATGGGTTACTTAATGCCGACAAGATTTTTAGGATAGGTTCGTATGAATAGAATATGTATTCTTTGTAAGAAATCAGTTTGTAGAAGATCAGGTTTTATTGACGTATTTTTCTAAAAATATTTTTTTTGTCAAGAGTCAAAATTTATTGACAGTATTAATTGTTTCTTGTTTTAAAATGTATTGCTGATATTTTTACTATAAAATTTATTTTAAACTTTCATGTTACTAAATACCAGTCGAGGGGTCACCATTTTTCCATAACATTTTAACCACACCGGGTCAAGATTTTTTTGGGAACAACAGCAACTAAGATTGATTATCGCTCCTGAAAAAACCTTCCGATCAGAAACCTTGCTGCCGGAGGACAGAAAACAAATGGTCATTAACAATGACAAAACTTAATCTAAGAAACGTTTAAGCCAAGTTAAAACTATTATGTCTACTAAATCTAGGTGTAAGACGGCAAACATAACATAAAAGAAAACTCCCTAGATAGAACGTTTGGATAAATAAAAACAAAAAATTGTTAATATGTAGAAAAATAAATTTTGAAGAAAATAAATTTCTGTTCATTTTTATAGCAATTTATTAATACAAAAATTTAAAACTTGTTTTATGTATCATACTGGGGAAACCTTATTTATGAAACAAACGTCGTATCTTTTTTAAAAAAGGAATAAAAGTGATTCATTTTGATACTAATTTCATTATCCTGTCTAAGGGGAAAAAGACGTTTTATTTAGACATGAATCTAATTTTTTGAAAAACACTTGTATTTTTTATACAATTGTTTTCTGAAGTCCCGGAATGTCATATGTATATTTGCAGGAAGTAGCAAAGTGGTTTTTGACTACTGTAACCTGGTAGGACAATAGGTTAGCAAGTAACCGTAATTGACTGGTTTCCGTTGTAGTCTTTGCAATAAATTCTTTACACTCATTTGCATAAATTGTTCAGAGTGCTGTTCCCATCTTCCTGATTTGCCATATTCGACGTTTCGGCCGATTTTTTTCGGTCTTCTTCAATATCTGCCTATTTTCTAAGATGAGGACTAACTGTTTACACTATTTATATTGTTCAAAGTGTTGTTCCCATTTTTTATTGCCATATTCAATGCATTTCGGCCGTTCTACGGTCCGGTCGTATTCAGGATAAAATTGTACTTCTGTGATAAAGTATTGTAATTATTTACACAATTTACATTGTTCCGACGTTAAACCCATATTCATGATGTTTTATGATATCTGTTGGATTTAACCAATCGAGTCATTTATTTTTTAAAGGGGCAGTGGAATTCTTCCAGTGGACTAAATTTTCATTTCGAAATTCCAAGAAATATCACCTGAAGAAGACTGCATGTACAACGGTCGATTTGTGGTAAATATAGCAATTGTGGCACCTTGCATTATTAGAAATATTCATAGAAATATGATTTTAATTTTTTTTTTTTTCGGTTTATTAAACAGGTTGTTAATTTTTTTTAAACGGAAAATAACTGAGTTGAAAATAATTCACTAAGATTGTACTAGACGATCCTAAGGAAAAGAAGAAGAAAAGAAAAAAGGAAAAAGGAGAAAAGGATGAAGAATAAAGAAAGAAAAAGACAGGTGTCATGACGCATGACCCATTTTGAAAGGGTGGAGAATAGAATTAGAAAGAAATCAGAAGAAAGGGGTCTTGGCATGATTTCAAAAGTCATTTTGATAAGAATGTCGGTCAAAGCATTTGCACCTACTTTTTTGCGTGGAAAGACTCATTATCAATTTGGAAAAGGGAAATTTTTTTGAACAATAGAAACAATAGAAACAGAGAAAAGTGTTTTTGGGTTGAGGGGAGTGACCAGTGGAACGATATACAGATCTTGACCTGTTAAGAATTGGACACCCACGTTAATAAAGTAGAGACATTTCAATGTAGATAATTAAGATTTTCGACTATCAGAAAAAAAAAAAAAAAAAAGAGGGACAATTGCTTTTTGGCTCTCAGAGGGCGCCAAGAAGGCGGAAAAGATCCTTTCTAAAGTCAAGACTAATTAGCAGCGGGCTGTTTGACAAAGTCCAGGTGAGAGAAAGCCAAAGATTGTCATTTTGCGTACGTGCAAAAGGGAAAAATTAGATTTTGTTTTTTTTAAACAAGAACGATGTAACCACGCCCGCAAACAGAGGGGAGAGGAACCATCAATAACAATTGGTCGAATACGATCACGTGACCTGCGGAAGAAAAGGAAAGAAATGTTCGACCAAGAACAATTGGTCGAATACGATCACGTGACCTGCGGAAGAGAAGGGAAAGAAATGCTCGATCAGGAACCATTGGTTGAAAAGCGGTCACCTGACATACGAGAGACTAAGAGAGATGGATGTGCGCCGCCCCACCAAAAGGTACTATGAGGAAGTAGGGGTGAAAACAATAGCGATAATGGAGAAGACAGAATTAATGCAGTTTTTGGAATTATCGAGAAACCCCTGACGCCGACAGACCCACCCCGGTTTGTTGCGGCGTCAATAAAAGCAGGGCCCCAGTCGACAAAAATCAGTTGAAGGGAGCGAGAGAGGGACCGGACGGCAGCGAGAGCCTGAATCAAAGAACCTCAGACAAGAAGAACTTCCAGCCCAAGTAGACGAAGAAGAAGATTGCCTGAAAGCCTGAGAAGAATTGGAGATGCAGACAAGCCGAAAGTCGATGAGAAATTAAAGTTCAGCCCCGGACGGCAGTGAGAAGAGACCACCTCAGACGACAGAGAGTTGCGGCTAAGTTGAAACAAGAAATCTTCCACCAAGTTGAAACAGGAAAACTACCAGCCCAAGCAGACGAAGAAGAAGAAATACAACTCAAGTCGGAGAGAAGAATCAACTGCGAATGATCGATAGAAATTAGCCCCAGTGTCGAACTGAACCACACTCCGACATACATACATGATTCTAGAAAGTAGGTAATTCGACATTTTTCTATTTGTGATAGAAGCTTGGTGCCATAGTCCACAGA
>CAHIKZ030001905.1:0-37500 GCA_903632075.3 Acanthosepion pharaonis
CCTCAATTCACCAATAATAATTTAACTTTTATCTTCTGCAAAATATCTGCACATCATTGGTCATTCCCTCCCTCTTCTTTCAGTCCCTCTTCTTACCTATGTTTATAGAACACTCTTGTTATGACTTAATGCATCTGCTAATTTGTTTACTTTATCTTCATGCCCCCAGTCTTTGGAACTATGTCAGATATATTATACAAGATTCAACTCTTTCTTTTTTCATTTTTTTTTTTTTTAATCTCAAATCTTTTCCAGTATTATTCTCTCTATTGTGTTGAAATATATATTATGCACAGCTTTTAAAATCAAGATCACTTGGAGAATGATGCCACTGACTGATTAAAATGAAGGAAATATATTTATGAGGGAGCAAAGCTCCTTTGAAGAAAATACAGTCACTCAAAGATGAAAAGATCTGTAAGAAAAGGACTGCCAATGGATAATGACCGTTCACTTTTGTGTGTGATATTTGTTGCCATATGTTCAGCTCTCAAGTTGACCTGACTAACCATACTGCATAGTTATGCATTAAATCCTTCAACTGACAACATTTAGATTTATCTAGATTCATGGTGCATAATTTGTAATAAAGTGTGTAGAAACAGTTGTGAGCGGATGCACGGTGGTGTAATGGATTACAGCTCAGATTGAGAAATCCTCTTTTCTTTCCTTTTTTTTTTTTTCTTTTTTTGTGGGCAGCAACCTTTCTGCATCTTTCATTGAAAACAGCTGACAAGAAAGATTTAATTAATGTTTTATTGAGTTTTTCCAGCAATCTAAAATTTTTTTGTTTTTCAGGGGTTAAAAAATATAGAAATTATACATAGTTATTATTGTTCTGAGTGCTTTTGACTACTTCTCTAGCCATTATCAAAGATGTGTTTTTGGGATGGTGAAATTGTGTGTGTAGTTGCTACATAGTAATTTTACAGTGTGGAGTTCAAGCAGTTTGTGTGCTTCTTGGTAGTCATGTGCTATGTGCAGCCAGTTGACCAGGGCAAGACTTCTATTTTTAGAACACTTTTAACACACCGTCTTCTCAACTAAATAGTGGGAGAATAAAGTTTAATAAGCAGAGCCTCCCTAATGAGGAGCTGTGTATGACTATGTGACCTGAAAGTCGTCTGTGAGGTAGTGGTGTGTCCGATGTAGGTCATGTGTTTTTGACAAGTAACACAGTCTTGTACAGGGCAATGGGATTGGTACACTATATTGGTCACTGATAGTTTAGATTTGATGGGGTTATTTTAGTTTGTGACAAGGTTTATTGTCTTTCATTTTCTATAATATATTATGAACTTTAATGGTTTTCCTTATAGCAAATTCATCTTGACTAGGCAGAAACTTTTCCTGCAGTTGGTATCTGCGTGTAAGTAAATGTAACAAATCTGACTGGAATTCAACCTTGGCTCAACGATATCTCATTCTGAGCTAATATCCATTATGCCATAATGTACCTCCTATTATAGAGTATCTACTATTAAAATGTAGTATTTTATTGTACTAGTTGTTGATTTGCCTTCTGTCGTTGCTGCTTGGTAGAATGAATGAGTATAAAAACGATTATCCGCTTAACAATTTTTGTGAGAGTTACTGGTGTGGAAATTGGAATTGGCAAGCTGAGTTCAAATTCCAGTCTAATAGACCTAACATAAAGATGAGTACTATCTAAGATCTTCTGATTAAAGACACTCAACAAAATTTCCACCATCCAAGTACAGATATTATTTTCAAGTCTCCAGAATTTCAAAACTAGATTCTCCATGATGCATAACAACCATATTAGGATTCTTGGCAGTCATGAACTCAATCCCTGTGCCTGAGGGTGCTGAAAAGGGGGAAGAAATGGTGATAAATATCCCTTAAGCATAGTAAGAAGAAAGAATAATCTGTCTCTGTGGATTGAATAAAGGGTTTAGTTAAAAATTCTATAAGTGGGCTGGAGGTTAAAACTACAAAAACATTGTGAATATAGCAATCAAGATGAGTCTGTTGGTTTGAAATAGCAAAGCATGAGGGTGGTAGATGTTAACTAATCTCCAAGCAACCTTTGTAACCCTGCCTTCTTGTGCATTTTTTATTCCTCACAATTGACAAAATTTGTGATGTTTCTGACCCAAGAAGAGGTTTTGCTGCTTTGATTCCTGGGTAACACCTCATTTAGTGACCCTTTACCTTAAGTAGCTCTTTAGTCTTGTATGGGGTGAACACTAGTAAAAAAAAAATAAATAAATAAATAAAATAATAATACTTCCTCATCACAAAAATCTTTAAAAAATATTATTACATTAACTATTGATTTCCAGACTCTGGGTAAGAGGCATAGTGTGGATCTGAGTGGTTACCAAAAAGTTTGAAATTTGGAAAGCATACTAAATTAGAATGTACTATGAACTTTTGCTGTAACTCAGTGAGTAAGACTAATACCCAGTTTCCACCACCTCATTGAAGTACTAGTTTGTAGGATAGTGGAAGGGGAGAAAAAAATCTAGGTATCAGAGTAATTTTCTTTCTTTTTCAAATTTTTTAGGTAGCAGCTTGTTTAAACTAACACATAAATCCTTTTGTGTACAGGCACGCCCATTAAATCAAACTTTTATACTGTCAAAATTTATGACTTACTTACAGGTGAAATTATTAGAAAAACATTACTTTGTTCATTTCACTTC
This sequence comes from Acanthosepion pharaonis, assembly GCA_903632075.3. NCBI lineage: Eukaryota > Metazoa > Mollusca > Cephalopoda > Sepiida > Sepiidae > Acanthosepion > Acanthosepion pharaonis. Next base: position 2,670 of record CAHIKZ030001905.1, read on the forward strand.
CCGAATACCAAAATGAACAAGAGAATGCATTGTTTTATACGAAAGGTGAAAAATGGATTGCTGCTGCTATATATAGGCAGTAGCTGCCCAGTCTTCACTTTCCAGTCTTGATAGAGTCCACAAGTGTTTCCACATCCTAGTGGGTGACAAATTATTTTCCACCCTGCAATCCTTTTCTCACAAACAAAATATTGCATGTCCCTCGTTGCTTCATCACTATTTACATGGAAAGAGTTCAGACAAACTACATTCCTTATTTCTTCCAGTTCTAACCTTCATGGCTAAGACCTGTCATGCTATGCTCATTGTATCAAACCACCCTCATTCCATTTGTATTCCATTGATGAGATGTAAGTTCCACTTGAACAGCTTCATCCCACAAATTGCTGCTTTGTGGAACTGACTACCAAGAGGATGCTTCCCCGATCACTACAATCTTAACCTGTTGAAGTCTAATCAATTGTTATATTCCCCACATATCCTAATAAATTGTACCTCTTACTCTGTAACCTATCTCAAGTGGCTCTTGGGCCTTTATAGAGTGAACATCATTGTAAAAAAAAAAAATGAATTACTATATAAAGTAAGGTAAAAGTCACTATGTATTTTACAGTGGTTTTAATTGACTTTTAAAATATTGACAAATCATTCACCAAAATTGAAACCGATTAATAGTCAACTAAGGCAAAAAAAACAAAAAAAAAAACAAATGTCCATTAAGATGTCTTTTTGTATTTAGTATGGTCCACTGGCTGAAAGCAGAGACAGGTAATCTTTCATCCAGATAGTATCCCGACATTTTTACATTATATTATTGTTCTATTTGTCCAGATTTCTTTCCTGTTCATACTTGTTGGATTTGGACCCAATGTCAAATTGCATCATTGGATATTGTTGTATTTCACTTGTAGTTTATGTATTATAAATGAGTTGCTACAAGTCTCTGATGTATTTCTTTTAGGGATTTTCTTTTATCTGGAATTGCATCTGTTTTCTGAAAAGGCAAACTCATCAATTAAGGGAATGAAAAATATTATCAACAGCAGTAATACAGAGCTGGATAAATGCCTCAGCCTTCCTAGAAAAATAATTGTAAAATATAAAGGCAATGCCATTATTCATCATTGTTGGAAAGCATAACAAATCCTGAAGACCTTTACAAAAAAATAAACGAAAATAAAAATGGGGGAATTTAAGATCTGATGAAAAATTGAAGCTATTGAGATAACATTACTGAAATGAGTAAATGCATTGAAAAAGATATGATTTACTATCATTTGATCTTCAGTAAGAGCTCTCTGATACTATTTATGTGAAGATTCATTAAAAAGTAATATCATTATCATCATGTGTTTACCTTTGTGTATAGATTGCTAGGGAGTATAAGACATAGTTAAAAAAAAAAAAAAAAAAAGCAGAAAAATTCCAAGGGAGGGTAAAAGCTTATTTCCATGTATAAAATACATCTGGTTTTAGAGCTAAGAAAATGACTAAAACTTGTAAAAAAAAAAAAAAAAAAAAATTAAAAAAGACATGAAAAAGAGGACATTTTTTTTTATTTTTTTTTTTTTATTGTAAATGAAATAATATTTTTACCTTTTGAATGATTTCCAAACTCATGTAGGTGTCTAGACTTAACAAAATCCTAAAAATTTATAGAAATGTACAAGATTTATTTACACTATTTAAATTGTTTGTACTGTTGTCCTCATTTTTATTATCATATTCGCAATGTTTTGGCCATTATACACTCTGGTCTTTTTCACATACATTGGAATTTCGAACAAACTCTGGTAAAAAAATGGTTACTGGGATGTTAGGTTTATAAGTTCCAAAAATTTATGATAGCCCAGTGGATAAAAGCATTGGTTGAAGTAATCCAGTGACTTGACCCAAAGAGTTGTGAGTTCAATACCTGGCCACAGCAGAGGTGAACAAAAACTTGTATAGTTACTAAAAGAAAATAACTGAAACTGCTATATGCAGAAAAGGCATGGCACATGGAACTAGAACAATCTACCCTGGTGGATAGTTACAATACCTCATCTCAGACAGATATACATGATATATAGACATATGTAAAGGACTTAGAGAAACATTATGAAAGATTTTAGAGATGGCCAAAAAATGGTTGGGAACCACAGCTCTATATTTTTATTTCTACACCAATAATTTAATTTTAAAATGTTGCCACTATCACGGTATCTTTCTCACTCAAGTGCTGAAAAGTTATCATGAAGGGATTTAAAAAATAAAACATTCTTATGTTTGATCACTTGGTCATATTTTGAAAAGTAATACAGTCTCTCACTGCCAGAAAAAAAAAAGAAATGAAAAAGATTTTTCAGCTCCTCCTCATATATTGATTTATAATTGTTTCTTATACATGCAGCAGCTGGCCTTTTTATGAAATTAATATTTTTTTTATTGTCAAGTTTCATTTACAGTGTTTGCTTAACATCACAATCTATTTTTAATGTTGATATTAGCTACTCTTAAAGAATGGCTTAAGTGTATCCCTGCTGAGACTGTCACATTTGAGCATTGTTCTTGAGCTGCAAACACTGTTTGAACAGATCGAATACTTTGACAAACATTTGTTTTCAATACACTCTCTGCTTACTTTGTTCAGTACATAAGATGTACTCTACTATTTTTCACACTTGTCCAACAAGGTCTGTTAGTCCAATCAAAACTGATTCTTCTTCTATATACCATATTCCTTTAGGATCTAGGTGATCATGGCTCTCCACATCTTTCTATCCTTTCTAACTCTTAGCAGTGTTTGTCTTTTTATTATCCATTCCACTCCCTATTCTGCCATCCATTGCCTGTTTGTTTCCTCTCTGCTATTTTTACCTTCAATATGACCTGTGACTGTTAAATTCTCTCAGTCCTCTTTTTTTATTATATGTCCTAGAAATTACAGCTGCTGCTTTCTGATTGTAAGTATAAGTGACTTTTTTGTTTCTATTTTCCTTGATGCATAGGTATCCTTCATAGAACCATGTCTCTCTTGCCTTCAATATGTAGTATGAGTGTCAAATTCTCTCAGCCTTCTTTCTGCATTATGTGTCCCATAAATTACAACATTACAGATGAAGAAGAGATTTGAGGAAACAGATATGTTGTTCTACAGAAAGATGCTGAGAATACCATGAGCAACAACAAAGTTTTAGAGAAAATGGAAGCAAAAAGCACACTTATAATTAACATCAAGAAGAGACAGTTGAAATTTCTCAGGAATATAACGACAAAAAGAGGGCTTGGAAAATTGGATATTCACAGGACAGATTGAAGGCAAGTGTGACAGAGGAAAACATTGCATACCCTATCTAGAGAGCTTGAGTAAATTGGTGGCAGAACAAGGTTTAGGAGAGATAACAAAAAGGCAAAATTTATTAAGAGCTACAAAAGGCAGGAAATTGTGGAGAGCCATGATTGCCAACAGGGACAAGGCACATAGAAGAAGAAACTGATAAAATGAAGTTATTTTTTCCATAAGATGATAGCTTTATTCTTGAGTGACTTTATTCAGTTAAAATTAATAAATTATAGGGAAAATAGTTACTGAAAATGTTAAATCATTGGTATAGAAATAAGAATATATCAAAATACAAGAGTAAAAAAATAGCTAGAGAAGATATGTTTTTCTAATTTATTTAATAAACCATTGTGAACTTTTCTGATAAAATCAAATCAAATATTATTCTACTTTTATGTGTTGCATTCCTTCAGGGTATTAGTGGTCATGGTTCTCCACAATTTCCTATTCCTTTGTTGCTATTAATAAATTTTGGCTGTTTTTGTTATCTCTCCCTAACTTTGTTCTGCCATCCATTTACTTTAGCTCGCTAAGTAGGTTATACTTCCCATCTTGCCTTCAATCTGTCCTGTGAGTATCAAATTTTCTAAGTCCCCTTCACTCATTATGTGTCCTAGAAATTTCAACTCTCACTGTCTGATGTTAATTATAAGTGTCCTTTTTGTTTCCATTTTCTTTCAAAACTTCATCGTTGCTCACATGTTCAATCCACGGCATTCTCAGTATCCTTCTGTAGAACCACATCTTCATTGCTTCAAGTCTCTTCTTCATCTGTGAGGAGATTGTCCAGCATTCACTGGCATATAGGTAGACTGATATTATGTAACTTTTCTTTGTTCCTAAAGACATTTTTTTTACTGTTGTTAAAAAGAAGACCATGATAGTTATAAAAAAAACAAAAAAAAAAAAAACCAACTGTGATATGAATTTCTTTAAATTCCTTAGTTAAAAACAAGACTAAAGTATTTATTCCCTGTATCCAATAAGATTTAACTAAGTTTTATGTTACTTGCTTGTTTTGCATATATCACTTGGGAATTTGGGCAACTCCCAAATGGGGATGATGTGTGCACAAAGGAATAAAGAATTGTGTGTGTATAATATCTTTGCGAAGTTCACATTTTTAATAACTTCCCTTCTGAGAGAATAAAGGCAGTTTTATTTAATATTTATTCATAGGAACATTAACTTTCAACACATCTTAAATGTGAAAGTTAATAAGTTTAAAGTTAATTTAAAACATTCTGCTGTTGGTTTTGAGTTAGAAGATATACACTATCTTATTACCAATAGTAATAGTATCTTTGAATCTCACACAAATTTGCTTACATTTACATTTTTTTATATTTATTACTCATAGGAGAAAGGTTATTAAAAATGCAAACTCTAGATGCTTTTATAAGTATTTTCTTGTATACATATTTTGTATTATTAAATCGCCATAAATTTTCATAAACGTCTACACTGTCAGATCTCAATGTGCAAATCACTTTTTGACAATTTTTGTGATGCCAACAAACACTTGTTTGACACTTTTGTAATGTCAACAAATACTCGTCATTTTCGTAATGCTCATTGTAGTAAAGGCTTTGTAATAGCAGATACAACTATAATGTGCCATTGAACAATACTGGTGTCAGATGCCTTCGAATAAGTCTTGTACTAATAGTACTTGCTTGATAATACACACTTGGCAAGTAACTCGTATCGTGATCTGAATAGAGAAATAGCAGTGAATAGAGTAGAGAATAGCAGTCTGTATAGTAATAGAGGATAGAGTAGAAATAATGATCATTAGTCATCAGCTATTACCTACATATATGCATTTCCTCTATGGTCATATGGTCTACTTAATTCAATAATGGGATCACCTGTGTTTACTCAATGGCAATCTATGTTCAAATTCAAGTGTCAGCAGTGACACTTTATTCCTATATAACAACAATAAAATTAGTATTAACCAATTAATATTAGTAATATTTTCAATATTGTAGTGATTGATATCTTTTTATCTCAGACATATGAAGATTAGCGTGGTTCATAAGTAAGACATAATCACAAAAGCAAAACAAGATAATTGAAAGTGATAATTTAAAATTTTGAAAATGATTAAAAAAAAAAATAGAAAAATTAAAAAAAAAAAAAAATTATTAAAAGAATTTTCCCTTCCAAGTCACCTAGCAAATGCTTTAAATCATGAGTTGTATCAAACCATTTATATATATATATATATATATATATATATATATATATATATATATATATATATATATATATAAATGGCCACTCATATTCGAGGATACCTGTCTAGTAGGGTGGCTAGTTAATTTATTGCAGACGTTTGCACAGGCATATTTATGCTTATTCAACATCCACAGAGCCAACCTGTGGTTTATACTGCAACTATGCTGAGCAGACCTTAGTTACAGTTTTTGGGAAAGAGCGTGTCATCTAGCGTGATCAACAATTTGAACAAGGCCAGCACACTCAAGCCCTCGGCCATGATGACTTGTGACTTTGTGCTAGGACAGCTATTGACAGCCTCCAAGGTTTTCATCTACCCAATTTCACTCACAATGCTTGGGTCAACCTGTGGTATGGTTTTTCAGGCATTTTTCAAAGGTGCTGCATGCTGGGATCGACCCCTCCAGTCCAATAAATTGACCATGGTGAGATTTGAACCCGGGTCAAAGGATCAGAATGCAAATGTTCTAACCACTCAGCCATGTGCCCTTGATCATATATATATATATATTCTCCAGGTATGGGATACAAACAAATGGATTATAATCCCACTGTCTGTAACATTTCATTTTAAAAAAGGGCTCAATACAAAGTAATGATTATTTTATTTTGTTTATTTGAATTTAATATGTATTGCTGTTTAGTTAGCATTATCAACATTATTTTGTATAAATATTACATATTTTTATTTTTAAACACTTAAGTTGCATTTACTGGTTTCATAAAGAAGCCTTTTTATTATCAACTATAAAATATGTTACAATTAGCTATAGATTTGATTATTTTCCTACTCCTCCCCTTAGCTTCTTATAAAACTGAACAAGTTACATTTGTTTCATAATTATGATACATGGTTGCTATTTGCTTATAGTTTGTATTAATTTCTTGTCCACCACTCATGACTCTGTGTAGGATTATATTTTTAAACCACATTTTACCATCATTAAAATTTTCCCTTTTTTTTTTTCTTTTTTTTGAATTTAGCATAGATCTGACACTTAATTTGTTAATCAGCGTTGTTTTGTTGTTATCTGCTTTTGAAATTTAAAAATAATTTTTACTCAACAGTTTATTTACCATGGCCTGTGGAGGTACAACTTTAGTGGGAAAACATGAAAGTTATTTGTATTTTTTTTTTAACATATTTTTGTTATATATATATATATATATATATATATATATATATATATATAAAGTAAAAGGTTTGTTACTTAGCTAATTGATGTTAGCTTCAGCATCCCAACTCCAGAGTTTCATAGGTGGACTCTCCAAGAATTACACCATCTACTCATTTTGGGGTATCAGCAATTGACTGCTTATACTTCTCAATTTTTCTTTTTTATATGCACTTTTCATTGGTGCAAGTTTATTTTTTCATAGTGTATGCGTGTGTTCACGTGAATGCTCCCATCTCTGCATACGTGTAGAATGTTGTGATTATTTGTCCTTTTTGTCCTTTTATTTTATTTTTTTTCACTTTACACTCACTTAACTTTTTCTCTCTTTTTCCTCTTTTCTTTTGATATATTAAGACTTCTGGTTTTCTAGACATGTTTCCATTGTTAATTTTTGAGCATTCTAATCTTTTCTTGAGTTATTTTATAATAATATTTTATAATTTATTTTATAATTATATTTCATTTTTTTAATTTTTTTTTTTTTTTTTTTTTTTTAGATAAATAAATCATTTTAATGCTTTAATAATAAAGAAGGCTTCTTGAAGATTGCATTCAAGCATGAAACACTGTCGCCACTTGATGTTGACATCAGTGTCCATTTATCATTAGATCCCACCTGTGCTTTATACTGCAACTATTCTGAGCAGACCTTAGTTACAGTTTCTGGGAGAGAGCATGTTATCTAGAATGATCAACAATCTGAACAAAACACAAAAAAACCCTCAATTCACAATGACTTGTGACTTGTTTGAACACAGCTATCAACGGCCCTCACTGTCTCAAATTTTACCCAATTTCACTCATGGTATGGTTTCCAAGCACTTTCCAAAGATGCCCCATGCTCTCTCTCTCTCTCTCTCTCTATATATATATATATATATATATATATATATATAATGTTTATATGTTATTTCTATAGATACAAATATTTAAATAAATGCTCTGTTTATAATAACCAGTATTAACAATATTTATCAGTCTGAATGTCCGAGAAATCTCATAGAAAATGTCCTCTGATAGGAATTGAACCTGTATCTTACACGGAATCATTCATAAAAAAAGTAAATTAGTAAAGTTAATGATATAAAATGGCGAAATTCCTTCGCTAACAAAATTTTAAAGATGCATTAAGCTACCAATTACTCAATGTAATGATCCTTGTTTTTGAAAATTATAAGCTGTATTAGATCTTTCTTAAATACGCAAGTACTTTCGACTGTACATTCAGTCATCTTCAGGCATGGAAATTATTTAGTTTTCGGTAAAATTCAGGTAGCATCTGAGACAAAAAAATATAATGTGAATTTTTAGTAATTTACTTTTTGTATGAATGATTCATTGTAATATTAATTGAAATGCACCGCATATTTGATTTAAAAGAACTGATCCAACGTGCAAATTTTCGGAATAACAACTGTGACATTACTCTACTTATTGAACTAGTTCATGCCACATTGACTGATAAATTCCTACAACAAAAAATTCTCAAATATTAGTAAAAAATGTACTCATTTAAATTTTCAAAAAAATTCAACCTTAGTGTTGTGGCTGCATGCTCCACAAGTTTGTATCTGTTATCAATAACACATTTTAAAAAAAAAACAAAAAAAAATTCATATTTCAATTCACATTATATTTTTTCATCTCAGATGCTACCTGAATTTATAATTTATTTCCTCATAAGGAAATGGCTAATATTATCATTAGCATTCGCTTTAGTAATGTCTTCTCAGTTTCCAACCATTTCTTGTATGATCACCAAAGTTAAGCAATGTCAAGCCTGGTCAGTACCTAGATATGTGACCACTTAGGAATACCAGGTGCTGTAGGCTTGGATGTACAGGTGGTGTAATGGATAATGGCTTGGAATTGTTAATTAGAGAGCCAAGTTCCAATATCAGTTGGGTTCGTTATATTCTCTTACATACAAATAACCTTGGAAAAATCCTGAATCCACCTCTTCTCTCCCCAGCTATGGGTTTATTAGTAAGGCTTGTATCACTGAAACATTATCTCAGAAAAAAATCTTACAATCTAAATATATTTTCTGACTTTAAATCACCTACAATGGGCTGATAAGCCATAGAAAATGAATTAATCAATTTTCTCAGTTTCCTTCACTTGCTGTAAGCCTTTGAATCTTAGTGGCTTTATTTTCTTGCTTAGGGTGAAATGGTTGAAAAATAAAAGTAGAATTACATTTTTTTTTCTTTTTTTATGAAATTGAGAATTTTCACCTTTTCATTTGTAGAGAACACTTTATGGCTTCTCCTTGGTTTATCTAAATAACCAGTATTGTTACCTTTGTATTTTGGGGACCATTATTACATAAGACTTATAAATTATTTATTTCTGGTGTTGACTCTAGGTAACTGAAAAACCATAGAAAATGAAACTGCAGGTAAACAGAGGGCTAGTGTCTACTTTTTAATCATAATACAAAGCTCACATGTTATGTCTAGACATTTGACAGAATATGTTTTCTCTTTTTCATTTTTTTCTCCCTTCAGTTGATCTAAATACATTTGTACTTGCTCCTGTTTAACATTTTGTTCCTTCAGAAAAATCCTCTTAAAAATGCAAATATGGAGATTAATGCACTGTATCCAAAAGGTTTTTATTGGTATGAACAAGGCATAAAATATAAGTATATATCTTCACTACCTAATCAAAAATTATTCAAGGAAAGTAAAGGTTGGATTTTTTTCTTTTAAAATGTTAACATCTGCAACAATAGTAATAAAATTAATGGAATATTCTGCTTAAAGTACTTTAAAAAATAGTTGGATAACAGATAATATTTAAATGATGCATATTTTTTATCTTTATAAACAAACACACTGTGTGTGTGTATATATATATATATATATATATATATATATATATATATATATAAAAGACATTTTATATTTTAAATTCTTTTTATAGATACAAATATTTATTTAAATGCTCTTTTTATAATAAACAGTATTAAAACAACATTTACCGGCCTGAATGTATAAAACTGTTTATTATAAACAGGGCATTTACTTAAATATTTGTATCTATAAAAGAATGTTAAACATAAAAAATGTCTTAAAATTTGTTTGATTTCATTATTTATATATATATATATATATATATATATATTTATTTTAAAAAAGATTGAGAACTTTTCATTATCCTTTGACAGTTAAGAGAGCTGCAAGTACTGGTGGTCTATGGCTCTGAGTAAACATTTTGCTATCAGATACCTCCACTCCAGGAGATATTTTTTAACCAATTTTAGGGAGAAAAGAGCAAATGTTATATGCTATAAAATATATCTTCTAGTTGATTTTCACTGAACTGAACTTACTCTGGAATCTTATCAATAGTTATAAAAGGAATTTGAATTCTATAGTTGCTAGTCTGTCGTCAAATTCAAACATATTGTCTTTACTCACTGTATTCTAGAATCCCTTTCACTTTAACAAGACCTATATAAATGGCCATTTACAAACTCCAACTCTTAAGTGCTATCTAAACATATATGCGAATCTTACCATGAGTTCCATTTATTGTTATAACAAGTCAGTCTAAGATAAACTGTTTTTTTAAATAGTGTCACTAAAGTTATTGGTTTTCTATCTTTTTTTCTGTCAACAATATTTCTACTTTCTTATTTTATACAACATTGGTAATATCTTCATAGCTACATGTTTGGAACAATGAGTAAATTAGTAAACAAAAAAAAATCATTACTGATATTATCAGTTTGAGTTACATGGAACAAGTTAACACTCAGGGCCTGAAAAATAAGGATGGTCTCCATTAAGTCACACAGAGCAACATAGCTGAAAGAAATAACTCTAAGTGTGAAGTTAATTGAATTTGATGATTCAGAAGAGAGAAAATCTTACGAGCAGATTTTCTGGGAAGATACTTACTTTCTGGCATTGGTTTGCTTTTGTCTTGTATTTTATTGTTTATATATTTGCTTTAAAATTTCACTAGAAACCAAAAGTGTTAAATTGCTATGTAATATCAATCATTCTATATGACAGTGAATGTTAGACAATTTCTTCACAGATTAAGAAGAGACTTGATACAAAAAAGATGTGGTTCTACAGTTCCTACTGTAGAACCACATCTTTGTTGTATCAAAGCATCTGAGCATACCATGGAGAGAGCATTTTATTTTATTTTTTTTATTTTTTAAAGTGAGGTTCAACCTGTACAAGGTCCAGGAGCCACTCGAGGTAGAGGGTTACAGAGTAAAAGACAGAGTTTATATGGATAGGTGAGGAAGATAATGGTTAACTCTAGACTTGAAAGATTGTAGTGATTGGGAAACTACCTCTTGGGAGTTGGTTCCACAGAACAGTGATTTGTGGGGTTCTTGCTTAAGTGGAACTTACTTCTCACCAATGAAATACGGAGAGAATCAGAATGGTTCACTATAATGTATGTAGCAGGACGGGTCCTTGGTATGAAGGTTAGAACTGGTGAAACTAAGGGATGTACACTTTCTATGGAAGTAGCAATGCAGTGAGAAGCTCGCTACATGTTATCTATGAGACAGGGGTTGCAGAGTGTAAAATAATTTGTCTAGAGGACACTTTTGGACTCTATCGAAACAGGAAAGTGAGGACTTGGTAGTTCCTGCCCAAATATGACAGCAGTACTCCATTTTAGGCCTGATTTGGCTCTTGTAAAATTAGTGAATAGTAAAAGGAGTCAGGTATTTGCTGGAATGGTACAGGGAACTGCCCATTTTTCCTGCATCTTAGCATTGGATCATATATATGAGTACCACTTGAGGTCTGAGTTGAGTTTGAGGCCCAATAGTTGCTCAAGGCATGGGGCCTCCCTGAGGGAACATCTATTCATTGTGACTGAGGGTAGTTCAGGGTCCAAAGTAAAAAGGAATTTTTAAGGAAGGTGTAAACAAAAAGGACATTTTGCTTAAAATCAAAAAGAGATAGTTGAAATTAGAATCATAAAGAAAACTGCAGGGACTCCTAGACAAGATAGTAAAGGAAAGCAAGAAGAAAGGTTTAACTGTCAATTGTAAGAAGACAAAATATACAGACATTCAAGAGGAATAGTGAGTTACAAATTGTAGACATCAAAATGAAGCAAGTACAGAAATTTATCTGTGTGTAAAATGTTATAATAGACAATGGAAAATGCAACACAGAAATCTGAAGCTGCATTAGAATTATGAAAGATGATTTTCAAAATCCAAAGTATTAAGAAACAATTTCATTACAAAGAATTAGTTTGCATAATATCAATCCTCTTATATGGTAGTAAATGCTGGACAGTTTCCTCATAGATGAAAAGGAGACTTTCAGCAATAGAGAAATGGTTCTACAGGAGGATGCTGAGAATACCTGAATGAAGCAAATGAGCAATGAAGAAATTTTAAGGAAAATGGAGACAACACATGTGTTTAGAATCAGAAAGTAATTTCTGGAACACATAATGAGAAAAGAAGTCTTGGAAATGTTGACACTCACAGGACATACCTAAGAAAAAAGTAGCAGAAGGCATATATGTACAGCCTAGTAGAAGGGGTTACTGAAATTCTCTTAAATTCAAACTATTCACCAAAATCTGAATAAATGACCAAGTTATTTTGCTAGGGAAGTGTCAGGTTTTCTCATGCAAAGTAAAACTTAACTTTTTATTTTATTACAAGTATTACTATTTAGACCAGCACACTTACCTTGGTTGTTATGCTTACCTGAAGGATACAACAGCCAAAATATTGTGAGTATAGTGAACAAGATGAGAATGCTACTCTGAATAGCAAAGCATATAAGTCATCTAATAATATTCCGACATAGATTTTATTTATAAATAAATGCAAATGATATAGGCACTAGAAACATATTTGATTAACACAGTATCTGATATACCCAAATAAATCATTATAGTTTAAAGCTTCTTGGTTGCGACTTGCATAACTCAAAAAACATCTTGTTCAAGAACTTAGAATAATTTTCTACATTTATCTTAACCCCATAAAAAACTTTGAAAAACCTATACCTTTACTGGCTACAATCATTGCTCAACTTTCCTCCTGTTTTTCTCTAAGTTATGTTGGCTGCATATTTACAAGAAGGACTCAGGACAATCCAATATAGCTCTACATTCATCACTAAAAGTTACTATTGAGAAATCAGTTTTTGTCTATGTAATATAATAACAATACCAAGTAGAAGCTTTAGCACTGAAAAATATTATATTTATTGTAATGGGTAGTTACAAGCAAGAGGGGAGATGTGGTGTGCTTATTTTATCACCACAATATACTTCTTTGTCCTATTTGTTTTTCTTTGTGATGTTTACTTAAAGATGGTAGTTTTGTTTTCATATATTTAAGGTTTCTTATGCATTTTTTTTTTCTCCTGGCATTTAAAACACTACCTTCAAATATTTTGTTACTAGTCAACCCACTTTCCCTGTTTATTTACCTTTTTAATTATTTTCAACAGTTTGGATGTGCAGGAGGTATACTGGATAGTGACTCTGAACAAGTAATTGGGGAGCCAAGTTTGTATTTCAATCAAGTTTTATTATATTAACTTTCACACAAATACTATGGGGGAAGATATAAATCTATGAATTGATCCCAACTCTGAGTTAAATAATAAATCACACTGGGCTCTTCAGTATTGGGCAGCAACCAGCCTAAGAAAAAACAACTCTGAATTCAAAACCATATGTAGCCCTTGCAAAGCATATACTATGCAGCTAATGAAATGATCATAGTGTTTATCATGACACTATGATCCTGACTGTGATTGGCTTTGGTATTTTCAAATCACGTTTTGTAACTTTCAGAAAGCAAATTTTTTTGTTTTTTATTTTTGTCATACTAATGTTTTCAATTTTTTTTTAATTGTTCTATGATCACTGTGGAAATCTTTCATAATTTTCCAATATTTTCCCATCATTTGATAACTCTACAATATCTTGTTTCTCGTTTGAAGTTTGATAACTTTCTTTTAACTCATGGCAGTCTTTATATGCCTGAAATTAAAAAATAAATCTAACTAATTATACTATTATATATATTTATTTGCAATAGATGACCGATCCTAAAGTTATAATATAAAATCTCACCACCAAAAATATTATTCTAAATATTTCTAGTAAAAGTAAATAAAAGCTGAAATTCAAATGGTAAATAAGACATATAAATATATCTTGAGAATTTTACATCTGTTAATACAATTTTTATTGTGAAAACATTGACTGTAACGCATTGACTTCCAGAAGTTAATTACAAAATCTGATTTCAAACATCAGCTTAGACAATAACACCCGACCAAAACCTGCAGAATTTGTGCAAAAAAACAAAGTACAGCAAGAAAGACATTAGTTTTGTGCTGTTTGTGAAGACAGATCACCTTTCTGCATTGTAGATGGTTTCAAAAATCATCATTTAAGCATCTAGTATGGATATTAGATACTTCTGTTGTTTTTCAAATGCTTTGTTTACGTGTTATATTTTCAATAAATTTTTCCCAGAAAAAGTTTGTTTTTAGTTGACAATTTGATTTGTCATTCCTATCTTAAACACCACGTACCAGTTATTTGCATTAAAAACTATGAAAAACTTGTGGTTGTAGCCTTGATGGCAAGAGCACAAATGTGGTTTGCATCATGATAAAAACTGACAACCACGAAATACGAAAATTTTATATAGTGTCTATGAATTGTATTATATTTGAACTACCCAGTCTTCACTTTTGAGTCTTGATAGTTCAAAAGCGTCTCCATGTTCTTCTAGATGACAAATTATTTTCCACCCTATATAACCCCTTTCTCACAGACAAAACATTGCAAGCCACTTACTGCTCTATTACTATTTCCATGGAAAGTGTTCAGACAAACTACATTCCTTAGTTGCACCACTTCTAACCATCATGGCTAAGACCTGCCATGCCACACACATTGTAGTGAACCACTCTCGTTCTCTTCATTGGAGAGATGCAAGTTCCACTCGAACAACTTCTTCCCGTGAACCACTGCTTTGTGGAACCAACTGCCAAGAGAATGCTTCCACGATCACTACAGTCTTAACCTGTTCAAGTCTAAGGTTAACTGTTATCTTCCTCACATAAACTGTACCTCATACTCTGTAACCCTCTACCTCAAGTGACTCTCGAGCCTTGTACAGGGTGAACATCATTGTAAAAAAATAATAATGATGTCGAAATGGAATATCTCTGGAGTCTTCTTGTATCAAACTGAACAATTATAATAAAGATAAATAAATATAATAGTGACACGGTCCCCACCTCCCTACCTTTGGTTTACATACCTATATAGCTCTATTTTTGCACTTATCTTCTATGAAAGAGGTCAGGTTGTATACTCAGGAAGTTCAAGATAAATAATTTATAAAATCATTGATAATGACAGTCTTCTGTCTTTTTACAATTCCCTGGGTGCACGGTTATAGAAATTAATACCAATGGCAAACAATGAAATTATTCCCTGTCTGAACATCTGATACAATGACAATCATCTTTAAGATAACTTTACTGTAATATATATCTGAAAAACACAAATAAAGTTTGTTTATCTTTTAATTAACAATTTATGGTCTATATGAGAATTATGATTGCACCTTGCTGTTACTGATACAAATTGGATTGTGATGGGCTCAGACAATTAATTTAAAAAAAAAAATTTTTTTTTTTTCTTTCTGTATTCATTTGAGCAGGATCAAATCAACCTTGGCACATTCATTTTTACCTAATTTTTCTGTTTTTTTTTTTTTTTTTTTTTTTTTTTTTTTTTTTTTTAATAATAATAGAAGGCCTAAAAGTTCAAAGTAGTGTTACTCTGTGGTGCTGTATGGGCCAGAGAAAGGGCAAGAATTGAAGTTCTTCAGGCTATGCAGGAAAGATAATGACTTGAAGAGGTCAAAATTGAATTAGCAAATAACATTTCAGAGTAGACCAGAGATGTTAGAAGTATAAGTGTAGAAGTGAATTTTAGAAGGAACTGGAAAGAGGAAACAAAGGATAAACCTAATCCTGTTAAAAAAAAAACTGGGGAGAAGTGTGAACCGAATGATAAGCAGACCTATCTACTCCTATTGGGGGAGGAAATAAGATAAAATAAAATATTAATAATTTATATAAGATGTTTAATAATCTGTCCATCCCTGCCTATGTGACTTCAAATTTCTGTGTCACAGTTTTCATTATCCGTTTCTGCACAACCTAGATAAGTAGTTCTCAACATTGTTTTCCCAGTGCACCCTTTTCACCATAAGTCAAAATGTCACCTCCCACTTTTCATGATTGTCTGACTCAAAAGGTGCATTCCAAATAATATGCATATATTATTGAAAAATCTTCATTCTTTTCCATATTAGTACATATACATTTATGAACAAGGAAATGTCATTATTTTATCAGTTATTTGGACTAGTATCTTCATTCTTCTTGTTGTTTATCCAAATGTTTTAGCTGATGTCTACTTCAGCCTTCATTAATTTTCTGAGATGAGAAATTATCAGTATGCTCAACCTTGTTTTTATCCATTCAACCAATGTGTTTTTCATCCTTCCTCAAGTGTATAAATCATCTAATGCAGTGGTTCTCAACTTTTTTATCCAATGCACCTTTTTCACCAAATGTCAGAATGATATCCCCCAACTTTTCAAGATTATCTGACTCAAAAGGTGCATTCCAAATAATATGCATATATTATTGAAAATCTTCTTTCTTTTCCATATTAGTACATATATATTTACATGGGTTATTTTTATAGAGAAGTTTTACAAATTTAATAGCAATAGAAAATGTTGATGGATTTTAAACTTGAATTCATGTACAGTAATTTGGTTTACTTCACAAGTAATTATTAAATAAATAAACTGAAACATAGTTCAATAAACAAAATATCCCATAGAATACCAAGGTATTGTAATTCAATAAACAAAATTCTGTAAATAAAAAAAACAAGAAAAAGTTGCCCAAATTCAACATACCCCCACCCCAGGAAACCCTGAAATCCTCATTGGGAGGGAATTTTTCCCTGATTGGGAATCCATGACCAAGATAGTTGAATTTCCATTCTTTCTTGATTTTGATATTCTCAATATGTAAATAACCTGTACAATAAACATTAACCCATTAGTGCCCATCATAAATCAAATCTATATTAATTATAATAATTAAAATAAAGATCCAGTTGTATAGGTTTCTATAAAAAGAAATTTATTAATTATAGGTTTATAAAAATCCAGTATTATTTATGGATTTCTTTTTATAACCCATTATGGTTGAGTAATGGATAGCAGCTCAGAATGAGGAATGGGAGAGCCGAGTTCGAATTCCATTCAAATTCATTACATTCACTTACATGCTAATACCCTTGGGAAAGGTATGAATCCTCCTCTTCTTCTTCTTCTCCCGCCTATGGGTAAATAATAGGACAGACCATGTTCTATACCCTTGGATGGCAACTGGTCTACAACAGAAAGAAATGGCAACCTACTGCGGGAAAAAATCTGCCTCGTAAGTCATGTATCGAAAGATACATGATCGCCTAAACAGGTATGACACATGGTTCATAACTGGCTGAACACCCACTATCCCAAAAATGGGATGGTGAGCATTCATAGGTTAATTGTGGTGTATTGTTGTGAGTAAAAGCTTACCAGTTTCTTTTATATGTCTGTCCCTTCAGGATGTAGGTGATCATGGCTCTCTACAACTTCCTATCCTCTGTGGCTCTAAACAATGTTTGTCCTCCTGACTATCCATCCCAGTTCTTGTTCTGCCATCCCTTTACACAAGCTTGCTAGATAGGCGATCATGGCTCTTCACAACTTCCTATTCAAGTAATGTTTGTCCATTTTACTATTCCTCCCAGTCTCTATTCTGCCATCTATTTACACAAGCGTGTTAGGTAGGTTACTCAATGTTTTCTCATGTACCTCTTGCATTAAATATGTCTTGTGAGTGTTAAATTCCCCAAGCCACTATAAGAGTATTTATATTATTTAGTTGTCAAAGAATGTATTATGTCATAAAAATAGAAAATGTGATAAACATTGTGTCAAGCTTTAAATGACAACTTCTAGGATTAAACTTGTTGTTTACATACTTCATTTTTGGCAGATTATAACACAAACTAGTGCTTTGTTTTAACTAGTATGTACCAGTTGGAAAAGACAATTGAAAACATCCTTTTCTAGCAGTTACAAACAGCTTCCTTTTACAGTATGTATCTGAATATGCAAGGTGTTTACCCCAAAATCCAGAGAAGCTGATTCTGAATAAATAAATAAATAAATAAAATCTACTTTAACTAATGGTTTCCACTGTTTCCCTCCCAAGTAGTCTCCTTGGGTATGTCAGTGCCATTGTTTCACAAACAGTACTATTCACTAAATTTAAGTGCTATTCAAATTCTATGAACTCTTACATCTTATGTTTCATGGAAACATTTAGCCTCATCAATTATTGACTGAAATATTAAGTGATATCATGCAGTAAATAGGATAACAATATATAAGATAATTAAAGATACACAATCTGGCAAACATGGACCTTCATGTCTTAAAAAAAAAAAATCAGTTTCAAAAGAACAGTTTTTCCATTGACACTGCAATTATTTTAACTACATTTATTCCCTTGGTGATGTTTATTTACAAGATTATAAAAAATTATTTACCTTTTTATAAAGAAATAGATATGAAAAGAAATCTTTTTATTCAAAAAATTTTTTTAAAATTACAAAATTATAGAAATATGTAAAACATCTACAATGCAATAAGTTTTAAAACATGAACTTATTGCTGATTTTACCTTACCTTCACTACCTTGGCAATATTTTTTTTTTTTGTCTTAAAGCAATAAAAATTTTAATAAAACCCAAACATATGAAATAGAATTTATACATTTTACAAAATATTAAACACTGTTTATTAGATTGTTTATTTACAAAAATAATTTTATATTTAAAATGCAAGTCAACTTATACACTGTAATGTTTGTTTTATTAATTTATAAAGAAATAAATATGAAATTAATTTTTTTTATTGATAAATTTATAAAAAAATGTCTATGAACAAGAAAATGTAAATAAACAGATAATGACAAGTAACTAATTATAAATTTTGAAAGAATACAAAATTTCTGTGAATTTTACCAGGTATACAATACAATCTTGTAAATAAACATTGCAGAGGGAGTGAACATATTTAAAACAATAGCGATGTCAATGGGGAAAAAATGTCCTTTTGAAACACTCATCTCTTATAAACTGTGTCGCTTACTCTGTAACTCTAGTGGCTCTTGGACCTTATACATGGTGTTGTAGCATACCTACAGACGATAATGAGTATGTCCCCATTCACATAAATACAGTAGTAAATACTGTATGTTGGTCTACAGTTGGAAATTCATTGTGGAATTCACTTCTAGCAGTTGACAACTACTTCTACATGCTGCTGGCAAATTTTATGTGTGTTGTTCTTGTTCTAAGTATTATCGTTCATTACCAACCTTCATGTGATTATTCTATTCAGTAACCTTCCCCAGGTTACAACACATGGTGAATATCATTGTTAAAAAAAAAGTTCTCAGCATCTATCTGGAGTACTATATCTCTGAAACACTCACTGACATACAGAAGGTTACATTTCCTTATATTTATTTTATTTTATTCTTTATTCAGTGAACAATTGTATATTAAATGATGATAAATAAGACTTGGGTAAAAAGAAAAAAATGATTGAAATATATTTGCTACAATCACTGTTTAATCAGAACAACTTTGTAACTTTTTTTCAATTGAAAGATTAAAAAATTCATTGGGTAAATAATGATTAAAATAGTTTTCACAAAGGCATGAACTCAAACATTTCTTCATCAGTTTTTTAAATTAATTTGGCAAACTATATTGAAAGAAAAGAAATGATGATACTGTGTGACATTACGATTGGGACACCCACATAGAAGAAGGTGATATGAGATTTAAATCTAAGACTCGAGTGTTTTGTGTTTTATCTCCGATAAGCCTGTGAAATATGGTCTTCAAAGCAGTCACTTGACCAAAAGAGCATAAAAAATAAACATTTCAGATTTCTTTTGCATTTTCATTTATATAAAACTTGATCATGGTGCAAGCAGATACTTTGATGTATAAAAACAATTAATCCCATTTAAATTATACCCAATATTATTTGCACTTTGAGATGAAATTGTTACACTATGATCTATAATAACATACTCTCATGGTACAGGCTTTTGTTAAACAATTCCTTGTCTATTAAGATAGCAACAGAATCATTAGTAGATTTAGAATTACGAGAAAGCACTCTGCCTTCATGTTTTTACACATTGCCTTGTACACTGGTTGTTATCATACAACTTGTCAGGCATCTAATAAGCATACATGTGTCATTTAAGACAGCCTGAAAAGGCTAAACTGTTTATTCTAGTGGCATGTAAAGGCCCAGATCTAATGACAGGAAGTGAGTTTATGACAGCTTAGACAGAAAGGTTGGGGGTGACATCCATGATTACTGCAGTAGCTAGGGAGACAAATGCCCAGGTTACAAAGATATTTACTTTTTGTTAGATTATCAGACATCAATTTTGTAGAAAATTTCCTTTTCTTTTTTTTTCTGCTTTTTAATAACATACCATTTTTCTTGCTCTTCCTGTGCTTTTTCATTGTTTGTCTTAACCTCATATTACTACTTTGGGCAATTTATGCAAGCTTTTTACTTCTCCTCTTTTTTCTTCTCCTCCTCCTCTTCTTTTTCTCCACCTCCTCTTCTTTTTCTCCACCTCCTCTTCTTTTTCTCCACCTCCTCTTCTTTTTCTCCTCCACCTCCTTTTTCTTTTTCCTCCTCCTAAATCTTTTTCTCCTCCACCTCCTCTTCTTTTTTTCTCCTCCAATCAAAAGACAAAATTTTTTTTTCCTCTTCCTTTTTTTTTTCTCTTCTCCTTCTCCTCCTCTTTGTTTTTCTTCTCCTCCTCTTTGTTTTTCTTCTTCTTCTCCTCCTCTTTGTTTTTCTTCTTCTTCTCCTCCTCTTTGTTTTTCTTCTTCTTCTCCTCCTCCTCTTTGTTTTTCTTCTTCTTCTCCTATTGAAATTTGTTTTCTTTTCTTCTCCTCCTCCTCTTTTGGATTTTTCTTCTTCAGATTCCTCTTTTATTTCTTCTGTCCTCCTCCTTTTTCTTCTTAATTCTCCTCCTCCTTTTTTTTCTCAAATTTTTTTTTTCTCCTCCTTTTGAAGAATATTGAATTTCTTCTTCTCCTCATGATCTCCTCCTGTTTTTCTCTCTCCTCCTCCTCTAACTTCATTTTTTATTATTTTTCTTCTCTGTTTACTTCTCCCCCTCCTCTTTTTTTGCCTTCGCCTCTTCTTCCTCCTTTTTCTCCTTCTTCGGAAGAAGTTTTCCAAATAGGACTTTCTACTTACCAATGGAATATGAAGGGAAGTTTGCTACTATGTACATGGTATTGTGGAACTTAGTTTGAACTAGTGGAACTTGTTCTTATAGCATTGTTGCATGGCTGTACTGGCCTATTTTGGGAGAAAAATAGGCAATTGCTATTTACTGGAAATAAATGACTATAAAAAAACTGATGATGGTGTGATTTTTCATAGATGTTGACATTTTAATTTCAATCAGATACATCATCATCAGTTCATTGACTGCTTCAATCTAAGGGCAGAAAAAACAGACAACCACCTTCAGGATGATCTGTATTTTAAGTCATTCAAAATCCAGGTTTTGATGTTGGTTGACAGGTAAAAAATGCCTTGTCATAAATTTGTGCCTTTTTCAACAATGCCTTGCATGGTGGTCTTGCAGAGGCTGTTATACCATGTGACATGGTCAAACCATTCCATCTTCTGACCATTAATAGTGGTGAGGGGAGATTCCTGTCAGCAGACAAAACTTTTTACTTTGCTCCATACATAGTCATTGGTTTTGTGCTCCCAGCAGAAGATGTAGAAGAGTTTTCTCAAGCATTCCGTTCTCAAACGACTGGATCCTTTTTCCTGCCTCAGCCAGGAATGTCCAAGTCTCAAACCTGTAGCGCTGGATGGATACAACCAGTGATTTGAAGAGCTTCAAGTTAGTATGGAAGTTGATGTTGCTCTTCCATATGTTTTCCAATCTGGCCATCACTAAATTCTTAAACGATGTTTTTGTTTTAAAATGTATTTTATTTAACAATAAAGTATTATTTATTGCATTGTAAAACATTCATGAATAATAAATATAATGTAATTTTATGTAGAAACAAGGTAAAGCCTATAATATATATATTTGAATATATATATCACCCTTCAAGTAAAAAATTTAATATGGTATATAAAATATAATATATATATATATATTTTAATAAAGTTTAATTGTTGTTTATGTTTGTGTATATATATATATTATATATATAAATATACATATATAAATATATTATATATATATATAGAATACATAATATGTGTATGTGTTATATATATATAACATATATATATAGTATATATATATATATATATATATATATATTTATTTAAATATATATATATATATATATAATATATGTAAAATGTATTTTATATATATATATATATAGAAATAAGAATGAACATTTATGATATATATATATATATATATAATAAGCAATGTTTGTATATACTGTTATATATATATATATATATATATATATAAATTAAGTGTGTGTGTATATATATATATATATATATATATGGGGAAGAACATATATATAATATATATATATATGTAAATGTTAAATGTATATATATGTTATATATATATCAAATATAATGGAATGTTATATATAGAGTTTGAAATTAAGAAATGTCTATATAGAATAGTTAATAATATATATATATATTTGGGAATTTATTATTTTAAATAAGTTATAATGTACAAATGGAATATAAATATATATATATTTATATAAAATATTTATATAAACATAATGTGTAAGTACTATCCTTTATTTGTTATGTATAGTACATTTATATATATATATATATATATATATATTTATATATATATATTATATATATTTAAATGTTATAGGTATAATATATGTGTGTATATATATATATATATATATAAAATGTATATATATAAGAAATGTTGTGTGTGTATATTTATGTATATACATAAATGTGAATATCTTGTATATATATATATATATATATATATATATATGTTATGTATATATATGAATATACCTTATATATAATATATAATATATATATATATATATATATATATATATATATATATATATATATAAATATATATATATGTGTTTAAAATGACAACAAATAGTGAAGTTTTTATAAAGATTTTCAATTACATCTACAATAACAAAAGTGTTATAATAGAAAGAGTAAAGAGTTGCAATAAAAAGTAACGGAAATTAAGATGAAAGAGACACCCAAAATGAATAACCTAAGTTTTGCTGTATCAAGTTTTAACTTACATTTTAAAAGAGAAATCTTTATTATTTTAAGATGTATCAAGTTTTTGTGTTTTTTAATCTCTCTAGAGTTTCTCATAGTTTTTAAGTTTATGTAATGCTCTATATATCTTTTTATGATCTTAGCTCTTTCGAAAGTTTTTTTTCCATTGCTGGTCATTGGGTTCTTAAGATTTAATGCAACCAATTAAAAATACAAAAATAAGGTGGTTTCTTTTTTTTCTTTTCTTTCCTTTTCTTTTTCTCTTTTCCTTTTTTAAAAAAAACTCTTTCTTCTTTTTTCTTTTTTTTTTTTTTTTTTTTTCTTTTTTCTTTTTTTTTTTTTTTTTTTTCATTTTTTTTTTTTTTTCTTTTAGCTTTTTTTTTTTTTTTTTTTTTTTCACAGAAATGCAGGGTGGGCTCGAAACCTTTTGCCTGTAATATATGCAGGGCTGTAGAATTGGAATCACAAGCAACTAAAGAGTTACTGGAGTCAGTCAATAAGAGTCTATCGACTCAAACTCACGTTGAATTTACACTTTATGTAAAAAGTCTTACATTATAGAATTATTTTTATTGTTGTTCTTCTACTGTATATTTACTATTTCCTTTAAAAAAATTAATCTCAACTTCTTTTTTAAAGTCATTTTTTTTTTTTTAGTTATTTTGTATTTGCAAAACTATATATGTAAAAAAAAAATCCTACATTATAGAATTTTTATTTTTGTTGTGCCTTTTACATCTTGTAAAAGATTATATTTCAACTTCTGTTATAAAGTAGTTTTATTTTTGTTTTGTACTTATTTACCAAGATATATATATGTAAAAAGTCTTACATTATACCATTTTTATTGTTATTTCTTCTATATCCTTTCAAAGATTTTGTCCTCTAATTCTGTTTGAAAATATTGAAGAATGAACAGGTATGATATAAAAGCCACAATCTTTATTCTTTGATATAAACCAGTTATAATGATATAGGCTGACTCAAGTTAGGAGCGTATGCATAAGCTTTATGAGATTTGTAAGCCACGTTCACTTAATTAAATAAAGAGGCGTCAGAGTTGGAAGTGCCAAAAATAGAAGAGTTGGAGTTGAATGTTTTGTGTTCCGACTCCACAGCCCTGAGTGTATGCATAAACATATTTCATTTTTACATTGAATATAGAAATGAGAAGAACAGATACTGCACAATAGTCTAAGATTCTGAAAGGAAAAAAAATCCAGAAAGAATGTCTGTCACATAAAATAAATTTGGTTTCTCTTCTATACTATTGGGGTATATCAAATGTATTTTCATTATTTAATCATAGGAACCTCTTTAAAGATTTTGGATGTTTTTTTTTAAAGCTTTTGTAATGCTCTACATATCTTTTTAGGATCTTAGTTCTTTTGAAAGTTTTTTCTTTATTCCATTGTTGGTCATTGGGTTCTTAAATTCTAATGCATCATAATACTCAGCTGAATATTGCTCACTTCTGGGCTTTTTTTTTTTTTTTTTTAAGGGATAATTTACCATCCTTAAAATACTTGAACCGGTTTTGTGCAGTAGGGTCAGATATTGTTTTTTTATTTCTTTCCATTTCATCAATTCTGCAAGCAGCTTCAATGGCTTTGTGGCTAAGTTTGAAATAATTCCTTAAAATTACCAGAATCTCAACATTTGTATTTATTATTTTTATTATTATAATATTGGAGACAAAAGGTATAGTTGAATAGATTCATGATGATGATTTTTTTTTTTTTTTTTTTTTTTTTAACAGTAAGGTTCACCCTTTACAAGGCCCAGGGGCCACTTGAGGTAGAAGGTTACATTTGGAGGCCATTTGTGTGTATAAGAGTGGAAGATAACTATTAACCCTTGAAAAGGTTAAGACTGTAGTGATCAGGGAAACATCCTGTTGGGAGTTGGTTCCACAGGGCAGTGGTTTGTGGGAAGAAACTGCTTGAGTGGAACTTACATCTCACTGATGGAATACAGAGGGAATTTTTACTACTATGTAAGTGACATGGCAACATTCTTACTGTGAAGGTTTGCCTTGGCAGGACCAGGGAATGTATTTTGTCTGAGCACTTTCTTTGGAAGTAGTGGTAGAGCAGCAAGAGGATTGCCACATCCCATCTGTGGGAGAGAGGTTTAAGGGTGGAGAATAATTTGTCACCCACAAGGGAGAGACACTTTTAAACTTTATCAAGGCTGGAGAGAGAGGTCTGGACATCTCCTAACCAAATATGACAACAGTACTCCATTTTTGGCCTGATATGGCTCTTGTAGATGATAGCAGGAGGAGTCAGGTACTTACTGGAACGGTACAGAGATCCAACCATTTTATCTGCATCCTTAGCAATGGATTGTATGTACAAGTTCCACTTGAGGTCAGATGTGAGTTTAAGGCCCAATAATCTTTCAAGTCACAGTGCTTCCCGAGAGGACTTAACATTCATCCTGATTGGTGGGGTCAGATCGGTGATGATGGAATGTAATTAGCTTGGTCTTGAGGCATTGAATATAACCAGCCAGTTTTTACCCCATAGTTTGTGTAAGATCAGAAAAGAGATCAGTCAGCAATCTCTGACCATGAAGAGTTTGAGGTGCACCCGTATACAGCATAGATGTTTACAAATGATCTGAGTATATTCTTAGGCTGATCATTTATGTAGATCATGTAAGGAGTAACCCCTGGGGGATGCCTGCAGTGACCTGTAGGGCTCCAGAGGACTGGCCATCAATAACTACTTTCAGGGACCTACCTGTTAGGAAGGATTTTATGATCGAGAAGACCCTTCCAGTGATTCCATAACTGGAGAGCTTGTTGTAGTAAACCTTTGTGCCACACCTTGTCAAAGGCCTTTGAGATATCTAGTGCTACCTTGTTGAGGTCTGTTTGTCATCAAGAGCCTCACTAATTCTATGAGTGATATTAGTTAGGACATCGACAGTGGAATGGGCTGACTAAATCCCATACTGCTTGTCACTGAAGAGGTTGTTCTTTTCTAGGTTCTCAACAACCTTCTTATTGATTGGCCTCAAAAAATTTGAGATACTGAGAAGACTGATGGATCTGTACTGGGAGAGGGAAGATTGCACGCCCATGTTCTTGAAAACCAGACATACGCTTGACACTTTCCACAGGCTTGGGAAGGATTTCTCCTTCAATCAATGGTTGAGTAACTTTGCTAGAATTGGGGATAATTCCAGCTGGATATTCTTAAGGACAATCACTGAAATTTTGTCTGGACCAATGACTTTTTTAGGTTTAAAGCCTTTGATAAGTCTTGAAACTTCTTGTGCTGTGATGGTGATATTACTGAGATTGGGTTCAGTGAAATGTGGGAACTTGGGGAGGGAATGGTCTTTGTCATCTAATTTTGAGTTAGAGGCAAAGATGGAAGTGAAGATGTTCACTTTATCTGTCAAAGAAGATATAACCTTGGGGCCATTTATAATTGTGGGCACAACTGCTTTACCTCTGTTCATAATTTAGTTTGTGATTTTCCAGAATTCATGGATCCAATTTGTTTCTTTTCAACCTTGGTCTGGATTGCTCAGCCATAGCTGCACTTGGCATTTTCTAGAACATTCTTGCATCAATTACAGGCAGTTCTGAATGCAGTGAATGTCAATTTACATTACTCCTTGCAATAGATATTGAAGTAGTGGTTTCACTGAGTTATAGCTACAGTGCATTTAGAGGTTGACTGTTTGGATTTGACTGTTTTTTTTTTTGGAGAAAGGGGGGGGTATAAAACTCTCCATTCCAGAAAGGATCCAATCAGGGCCAAGAGCAGTAGTTTTGAAGAAGGTTAGAAGAGGAGCTTCCATCATGTAGGATCAAAATCTATCCCAGTCTGCCTTCGCATAGTGAAAAATCGTTCTATGAAATGGTACATCAGGGGATACTTTAGGTTTGGCATCAATTTAGATACTGTTTAGGGAATGGTCTGATGTGCCTAGTGGAGGTAAAACTTTTGATAAGTACATACATATATATATATATATATATATATATATATATATATATATATATATAGTTGGAGTCCTACATAGTCTTTAGAGATGTACATGAAATAAATACTTTTTATATACTCTAATAATACCAATTTTAATTATGTTTAGTTCATAAATAAAGATTGGAAGTTTCTTTTTTCTTTTTTTTTATTTTCTTTAATTTTTAACTTCTGTTAGTTCATCTCTAGCAATGCCATTTCAGTTGAGTGGTTCTATAAAACTTTCTCTCTTTTAATAAAGTGAATGTACAGAATTTTGTTGTTTCTTGGATTATGTCTACATGGTAACCTGTATTGAATGAAGTACTGTAT
Source organism: Acanthosepion pharaonis (assembly GCA_903632075.3). Lineage (NCBI taxonomy): Eukaryota > Metazoa > Mollusca > Cephalopoda > Sepiida > Sepiidae > Acanthosepion > Acanthosepion pharaonis. The sequence goes on from CAHIKZ030001905.1 coordinate 30,195, forward strand.
TATGTAATACAAGAGATAGTAGAATTTGCTATTTTTTTTTTTTACTGGTTTTGTGTTCTCTACTTTTTTGGTTGTTTGGTTTGAATGTGTACATGATGGGATTATGTCTATCTACCTGAAAATGCTACTAGCTTGGAATCCATTGATATTTTGATAGTAAAGATCAAATTATTTGGTGCACAATGTGTTTTGTCAATTGAAATATAGTTATCAAATGTTGCACTTGCTGACATAGGTCAGCATTAGAGAAATGGACTTGTGTACATTAATATGGCTATTTTATTATCTGTACAATTTAACTCAGCTAGTAAATGGCCAGTAATATCCCCTAGAAAGTATATATCTGCCTCTGTTTTCTATTTTCTTTAACCCATTAAATCTGTTTATAAAAAATCCAGTATTACTTACAGACTTCTAAAAGAAAAAATCCATTATTAATTATAGGGTTCTTAAAAAGTAAATTTAAATCTAGTACTAATTACAGTTTTTAAAAAAAAGCTTAACTGATTTGAAAAAAAATCCAGTATTTATTATAGGATCCTTAAAAAAAGAAAATCTAGTATTAATTATAGGAATCTTCATCCAACACAGGGATCCTATCGGTGATGCCATATTGTTATGAAGTAGAGTAAACTCTGGAAGAGATGTTGTCAGCTCAACTGGCATTTGCTGTGGCATTCTGCCTTTATAGCAGTATCTCATTTACATACAATAGTACACTATCCGTTTTGAGTCCTGACCAAGAATATGCTAGACATATTTTGTGTGTGTGGACAAAAGCAATATTGAAGTTACTGAATTTAATATTTATTATTGTCCTTTTCAAATCTAAAGTTGATTGTAAGTATTATTCTTTATTGAATTTTAATGGAAATAATACTTGGTTCCACTTTAGTCATAGTTACTGGTATGCTTCAAGAAAATATTTTCATCTACTAATTTAAACAAAGATATATAGTTTATAATTACTCAACGTTGTAATCCTTAAAGGAAATTAGTACAACTACAGTGTGTGTTTTCTTTCAGACAGAAAACCCTAACCCACCAAGTTTTATTCAATGAAGCATAATTCCCTATTAATTTTCAACATCCTGGTATGTAAAGCAGTTGTGAGTATGACTCAATGGTTGAAGTCTCAAATTGTTAATAAAGTCTATAAAATGATTCTGTTCCATTCTCCAGGGTTTTAGATGCCATAAGTCATACCAAGTTTGAAGTGAAAAAAATATTTGGCTTTTATTGGGTTACCTCTGTACCAACACAGAATTCATAGATAAATCAAGAAATTTATAGTCTATTTTACACAGCAAATATTTATCAATATAATCTCTTCCCTTTGTCAATGCACTTAATTTAGTGGTGACATGAATCAATCATTACATATGATGAAAATCCATGTAATAACTCTATCAGGTTACAGGCTTATTGATCCAATTGTATAGCAATAAAATATGTATTAACTGTTTCTGTGGCAAAATCTTCATTCTCCTGACTATACATCCAGTGATACAGAAAATGTTGTCAGTAATGGTAGTGGCAATTTTAAGATATCCTTCACCGCTTTAAAAAATACTAAATAACCCATAGTCTATCTAATTCATCATTAAGTTTCTTAAAAAAAAATCTAACATTAATTATAGGTTTATTTAAAAAAGATATCTTGTATTATCGTTTTCTTTGCAAAATAAATTTGGTATTATAAGTTTGTTTCCAAAAAATTTCTGCTCTTAATTATTGTTATTTTTTTTAAAAAAACATAGGTATTAATTATTGGTTTCTCATAATCTATTAATGCCCACCATCCCAAATATGGGTAGTAATAAATTAAGAAGCAAAAAAGTCTTGTTTGATTTATCTGTGATTTTCTGTTTGAATTTCTGGAATGAGGAGTTGTCATTATTTACATTTGGATAGGGGCAATATAGTACCAACTTATACTCAGTGGAAACAAAATTAGCCATAACTGAGCAGTACTAATAAGACGAGATGAGATATCCCTTTATATAGCCAGAGGAACAAAAACAATTTACCTTACCCTCCTTCCCTAATAAATTAAATGAAGGGCTCACTTCAAAATTTGCTGATGGTTACCGGGATTGACAGAGGCCTGGTAACAACAAAGGAGATATTTATTTTTCAATATAATCACCTTTCTTTTCAAGGAACTTCTTGTATGTGCTAGTGAGCATTTCCTGTTAAAGACTTTTGTAAATTTCAGGTGTTCATCCATAGATTCAAATTTGACTAAATCTTTTTGGAGCAACCATGGTTAGCTTAGGAAATTATGTGTTAACTAAATAAGGTTCAAATAGCAATTAAGTTTTCTGTCATTAGTCTCAAGATTATAGAAAAATCAGTCCAATTACATGTTTTTCATTAAATTTGAGATTGGTTTTTCTGTTCTAAGCAACTTATATGAATTTGCTACCCTGTAAGGACAACTTTGTCATATAATTTCCCAACTTCTCAGTGTGTACAACCTGATGTAGCAAATGACTCAAGAAATTTATACAAGGTTGTCCCCTGTTGCAAACATCAGCATGTATCCTTGCCTCTTTCTCTCTTGATGCAATGAAGAGATGCTCTTTTTTTCTTTTTAGGAGGGGAAGATAACGGTTAAGATTGTGGTGATTGGGTATACATCCTCTTGGGAGTTGGTTCCACAAAGATGGATTTACCAGTCAATAAACTTTAGTTATAGGCCATTTTCTTTCTGGCATGGCCAGGAAACAAGAAAATATTTTAAAACTTAATATATCTAAGATTCGCAAGTAAACTCTCAAAAATGTTAAAACTAATTTTGTTTACCTGTACTATTAAATAACCAAATTTACACATTTAAATATCATAAAAGTGAAGATTTTTTTTAATCATTTCACCCCAAGCAAGGCAATGAAGCCACTCAGACTGAAGGGGATTGCTGAGTGTTTAAGAATACAAGAAGAAAAAAACACTATTAAGGAATAATAAAAGAACATGAATTAAAAAGAAACATAACAATTGACATTGCATTTAAAAAAACAATTTACTTTAAAATATTATTGTTTTGTTTGGGGGTCCTGCAGCTGTGTATAATACACTGGCTTTTCAATTGGCTCATAAAAAAAGAACAGTCTATATATTTTCTGCTACATTAAGCAAAAATAATAACTTTCATTTTCATTGATGCAATATTTTGCTGACAATATGAGTATACTTATGTAATTTTGATACATCTTTCAAATGAGCATTTTATTTTTTCACCCACCAATATTTTTTTCTTTTTTTTTTTTTTTCTGGGTTAAGTTCAGATACCTCCACTAATTTTCAATACCTTGATTTAAAATGAAAAAGCTTTCTTGAAGCTTTCATTTTAGCTTTAATAGAAAGTTAAATGATTAAATTTACTATTTCCAGTAAGCAAAATAGAAATTATAATGATTGGAATCTATTTTTGGTGATTTTTTTTCTAAAAAATATGATTATCACTATTTTTTTAGTCGTCTTTCATTGCAGTACAATTTTCGGTATTAAAAAATCTTCCAAAAATAAAATATACTTTCCTGAAACTTTATTTGAGGAATATTAGCAGATTTAAAGCATAATTAATCTGATTTTTAAAAAATATTATTTACTTTAAGTTTAAAATAACAGAGAAATGGATTTTTAAAACAAACAGTAGCAGTAATTACGTACTTATCACCACTCATCAATCATGTAACAAGTGCTGATAAAGGTGTTGACTGGTTCATTGTTGTTTTAAGGACACTTTATCTGTTAAAACATAATTTAAGAAAATGACAGGTAGCCACTTTTCTATATAATTTTTAAGTACTCGGTAATCTTAAAAATGTTGGAAAATATTCTCCGTAATATCATTTTAGAAATATTGGCTTTAAATTTACTATAGTCATCGCAATTATTTTCTGATAATGTTGTGTATGGTCAACCATACCTTTCAAACATGGGAATATTATGTAATATTTTATATACATAAAAAAATTTTAAATTATTTAAATCTTAATGCAAAATAATATAGTTTTCACTTAATAACAATATCACCTAACCAGATGAAAGTCATGCAAAATTTTAAGATTTATATATTATAAATTATTATACTTTAAAAAAAAAAACAATTCTTATAAAAATTCATTATTTATTAAAAAAAATTTTTTTTCTTAAGACAATAGTGTCCTTAATAAATCTTATTTGTAAAAGCAATTAAAAGCTTCTCTAATTAAATAATGTCATAGTTTTATTGAATTTTTTATTTTGTGATCCGGGGTAGATTTTCAGGAAATGAGTAGTAGTTTGAAAAAATAATATTGATGTTTTACATTCTCTAAGGAGTCCTGCTTTTAACTAATGAAAGAAATTTTTGGATGAAAATTTACTTTCTCAAAATTAAGAAATGAAATTAAAAAAAAATAATATATAAAAAAAAAAAAAATAAAAAAAAATTTCATTCATTTGTGAATAAGTCCTGAAAATTTTTAAAATCAATTTGATTTTTGCAAAATTTCCAAAAAAAGGTATTTTATAACACAAATTGTAAATATTATGTTGACTGCTAATGAAAAAAAAAAAGAAAAAGATTTTTAACCCAAATTTTGATTGTGTTAGAAAGGATTAAAAAATTTAATAAAATAATAAAAAAAAAAACATTGGTTTTTTCTCTTAATTATAACAAATATTTTGATGATAAAACTGTTTTTATTAAGCTTATGGCCTTTTTTCATGCTGTTTTTTTTTTTTTTTTTTTTCAATATAAAAGTGGAGGTACCTTGTTAAGTTACTTAGTCTTTTGTTGATTGATCTTTGTTTTTTGTTTTTTTCTTTTGTATGAAATTTAACAAATACCCAACGTCAATTGCCATTTTCTATCTTCTTGAATCCCGTTCATCTTTTCTCCTTTCCTCAATTCTCCCTATTCTCAGACTTCTCTTTCGCTTTCACTTCCTGCAACACTTTATGTAATAGTAAATTGCCATCTTCTCTCTTCTTGAATCCCGTTCATCTTTTGTCCTTTCCTCAATCCTCCCTATTCTCAGACTTCACTTTCACTTCCTGTAACCCTCTATGTAATAGTGAATTGCCATCTTCTCTCTTCTTGAATCCCGTTCATCTTTTGTCCTTTCCTCAATCCTCTCTATTCTCAGACTTCTCTTTCACTTTCGCTTCCTGTAACACCCTGCGTACTAGTTGCATTCCTGCCCTGCTTGGAGTGAAATGATAAAAACAAAAATGTCTAAATTATGTAAATGTAATAATATTAGGGTGAATTGCACCTAATATTAATGTTCATTTATGTGTGTTGGGGTGTGTGATATCTATATTTTCATTTGGCAATTGATTTTTGCTAATGATAAATGTTTTATTGATGTGGAAAGTCCTGGATCTTCTCATAAATTCATTTATGAGTTAAGTAGTTTTGCATGAGTTCACCTTGCTATATGAAATAGTCACATTATCTTAAAAAAAAGAAATTGAAGGAAAATCCAGCAATTATGTTTTAATATCTTTACCAGATATTCATGATGGTGGAGATAAATTGCTAAAATTTGTGTTTTAAAAAAAAAAAAAAAAATTGATGCGAAATAAAAATCTACTTTTATCCATAATGTCTTTGAATCCAAGGAAATTTTCAAATTTTCTGAAAAAGAAAACCAGGCTTTGTCTCTTTTCTATATTTTTACTGTGCAGAAAAGGAGTATTTTTTTTTTTTAAATGACTATAGCCAAATTTTCCATAATATTCAAACTGATTCTGAATTCCTGAAAAATAACAGGAACTTTATTGAATTTCTGATTGTGCAAATACCTGTTTTTTAACATTGTCATTATCATCATGCATTATGATAATGTAATTCTATTGTTCTAAGTTATGAATGGAAACAATAAAAAATCTTTGGATGATGAAAGTTCTTGCTATGACAACCAATTACTTTCAATGTTCAAATTTTAATCACCTATTGTGTTATATTTCTTTCATATTTCACAAGTTACTTCAAATGAGCATTTTTTTTTTTCTTCAACTTTACAGTGACATAACCCAATTATTACCCTTTTCATGTAGGATATGGTTTTCTGAGCAGGAAAACTAAAACTAAAGCTAAGGGCGGTAAATGTTTTTTTTTATTTTTGGATTCAGCACCCCAAAATTGTTAAAAATTAGCCAAAACATCCTATTTCAAAAGAAATTCTTGCAGGCCTGTGTAATCCTACTAAAAACAACCTTTGTTCTAATTTGTTTTCATTTTTTATTGAAAACACAAATATTTCATTTATTGATCTGATAATCCTTAAATATTGTGAGGTCAAACAGGACACATGCTCACTCAATAGTGTTGCACTGCCAACCAACGAACACCACAGGAGAGGCTGTTCATGGATGTGCAAGTTGTTCCCTTCTGATTAGTTGCAAAGTTACATTAAGGTTACTTAACCAGTTTTGAGATATTCAAAATGTCTGGATACATTCCTTGCAGACCTTATATTTGAGTATTTAAACTTTTAGTATTTATACAATTACCATTGTACTAAGGTTTTTTTTGTTTGTCTTTTGTTTTTTTGTTTAATCTCTTCATCCCAAGCAAGGTAATAAAGCCACTAAGATACAAAGAATTACTGAGAGTAAAATCATTAAGGAAAGAGGACAATAAAAGAACAAGATTTAAGGAGACAGAAGATAACATTTAAATTTTTGAAGATCAAAGTCAATCAGAAAGCAAGAAGCCAGAAGAAAGTTCCACAAGCAAAAAGTGTAAGAGAAGAAACTGTTAGCATAGAACATATGGTTGCATTTAGCTATTTCAGCTGTAAAATGATGAGACCTTGCTGTCAATCTATTACTGCGCATAAATTCATTGTGTCAAGGTACCAGTAGAACAATTACCATGAAAATATTTATTTAAAAAGGCAAAAGGAAGCTATGTTACAGTGGTGGGAAAGTGACTGAAGCAGAGATGCCAGGTCAGGGTTAGATTGCAGATTCTTTCAATTTGGAAATTTACTTGAGTACCAATATTTATATATTATAAATATAATATATATATCATAATATTTAGTTGGATACTAATATTGTATAATGGTACAGTGCATTCAACATTATAAACAAATGAATAAGTCTTTGATAGTATTTGAATCCCAAGCAAATTATTTTATTATACATCAACCACTATTTCTTTATTTTAAACTGCCACTCTAATTTCTGTCTAAGATTCTCAGATGAGAATTTTTATTTATATGTGGAATATTATTGTCATCTTTGTTGTTATAATTACAATGTTTCAGCCATTGTACCCTCTGTCCTTCATCAGGTGCTTTTC
>CAHIKZ030001905.1:42500-140000 GCA_903632075.3 Acanthosepion pharaonis
CTCGTATGTAAACACGAGGGAATACGTCACTTTTTTGACAAAATGAAGGCCATCTTAACAATTTTGCTTCTTATTGCACCCCCAAAACTCCACAAGGAGTTAAATTTATGTTGAATTATTTATGTATTTTTTAATCTATTTGTTTTTTATTTCGAATTTCATTTTTTGTTTTCAATGTCAAAACAGGCATGCAAAATGTAATGTATTACAGCAAAATATTACTCCTTCATTCTTTTATTAGTGTACAAAAATTAACATCTATGCGCACAATACAAAGAAAGTTATAAAAATAGGTGTTCATGTTTTTGCACCCTCAAAAAAAAAAAAAAAGCAGGGGGAACAATTCTAGAAAGAAACTAGTGTGGTAAAGGTTAAGAAAGGTGTGAATCCCTCTACTCTTCTCCCAGCTATGGGTTAAATAGCAGAACTTTATCTGGAAAAATCATTATCTCTCAAAAATTCTTAATGTAATATTTACTCACAAAGAAAGAATTATTCTTACAATCCCCAAAATATTTCATCTTTAAATAACCCACCAAGGATTGGTAAGCTGTAAAAAAGAATGAATCACTGTAATCCAGGTAACCTATCCTATTCATACTGAACAGGTACTTTTGACCTGACAATATCTTGACCTGTCTCCCAGTTGAGTTGGTTGTTTTTCTTGTTTTAGTGTTATTGGTATAACTTTCATTAATATGAACTCATTACCCAAAGTGAAGGTGCAGGGTGAAACTTATTGATGTTACTGGGGAACTGAATTTAGTGTCTAATAAAAATGAGTGCAGTTGAAGCTCAGGATATAAGAAGTATAAGTCAAGATAAATGTTTGGTATTTTAGAATGTTATATGGAAACTGTCTCTCAGACTTCAAGAACACTTCAGAATTAATAGAAAGCATATAATCATGGATATAAGTACATAATTTATTATAAGAGAAAATCTATAGACTGATGTTATTAGGCCATAAAATATTCTTTCACGTGGCATCAAATTTTTTTTTTTTTTGCACTCACTCATAACATAGCGTGATAACACACACAGAGGAAGTGTGAGTATTATAACAATTATTAATGTGGAGAGTGAAGTTGCCAAATCAGATTCAAGTTCTGGTTGATTCTGTTTCATTCACTTTGTGTTATATAAACCTATTGGGTTAAATAGGAAAGCAGACTGGGCTTTCTTGCCTTGGAGTGGCAGCTAGCTTAAAAGAAGGAAGCTCTAAATTTAAACCTGAGCTGAGCAGTTTGGAAACTTTGTAGCACATGATGCACCAGTTTATCAGGTCTTCTAAAAAGTGTGGTTGGCTCTGTACAAACACCAGCTTTTGCCATACCATCAAATCATCTGTGTGGGTAGGGTAGTGGTTCAATTCTCACCTGAACTGTTGGGCCCTCATGCAAAAAATTAGTGGGAGAGTTCACACACACACACACACACACACACACACACACAGCAAAAATTCATTTAGACAAGTTTTGTTAAATTCAGTCAATTTCTCTTTCTCTGTATCTTTATTATATATATATATATATATATATATATATATATATATATATATATATATATAAAATTTGTCACTTAGTTGATTGATGTTATATTCAGCACCTTGACTGGAGTTTCGTAGACAAATCTTTAGTAATTGTTCTGTCCACTCATCAGGAAGTTTCAGCAATTGACTGCAGATTTTCTAATTTTCATTATTTCTATATTAAAAAATTAATTTATGTGCTAGTTATTGGTGAGACATTGATTTATTTTTTTTTTCTTTTTGTGTATATATGTGCTTATGTGTGTTTGTAGCAAATAGGACAATGAGTGCTGGTGGCAATAAAACAGTGCTAAATGTAAAATAACAGAATAAAAATAATAAAATTTATACTAATAACAAATATTTTGTTCCTCACTGAGTTTCATGCATATGCCAATCATCAGGCACAAATTATATATGTCAAAACAATCTGACAAGGTACGTTTGTGTCAATTTTTTATTGTATTTCTACCATTTTTTAATAAAGTGCTATTCATCTGGATCAAACCTGATAGTTGAAGGTACTTAAATATGAACTTTGAACAATTTATCCATAATTTTGATCCACATGTGCAATAGCTTATTCTAAAATTGGAAAAATATAATAAAAATTTTTAAACATGCATACCATGTCTGTTGACTTTAAAAAATCTGTTTATATATATATATATATATATATATATATATATATATATATGAACAAATTACAAATTAACCTTATCACAACTGTTATGGGCCCCGCATTAAATAGTTTCAAGTTATCTGATGAAATCCGCATCTTACAATATGGAAACTGTAAAATTATGAGATCTTGCTACTAATCCAGTACTTCACTTAAATTCATAAAATCTAGGTATGGCAATGGAAAAATGACTGAAGCCAAGATGCCAGGTCAGAACCAATAACATTGCAGATTCTTTTTTTGATTTTGTTAGAATCTCTAATTGTATAACAGAAACACCAGACCATATGTGGCAAAAAATATTGAAAACATTATTTTGTTTTACTTTTTATAAGCAACTGTACTCAAATTTGATTAAATATCAAGCAACTCCACTATTGACATCAATGTGGCTTAAGCAATTAAAAAAAAGAAAAGAAAAAACTATAGTTAAAGAGTTACTAAATGTTATTATATACCATATTCAAGAATTCTACCAATTAGCTTACTTACATTAAAATGTCTTTCTTCTCTATTTATTAGACCCATGCATAAGAAACCATTTAAGCAATTATTTTTTTTAAATATTTTCACCCCCAAGTAAGGCAATAAGGTCACTAAGATGCAAGAGTTAAAAAGAATGAGAAAACTTTAATGAAGAGAAAGGAAAATAAAAGAACAGTACTTAGGAAGATAGATGGCAATTGACATTGCATTTAAATTTTTGAAGATTTCAGGTGGCAGGAAAGCAAGAAACTGGAAAAAAAGTTCCACTGGTGAGAAGTGAAAAAAAATATTAGAATAGAATTTAGTTACATCTTGCTATTTCAACATTAAAACAATGGGACTTAGTTGCCAATCTGGCAATAAAATTTAAATTATGCCATCAAGGTACTAAGGAGGGAGAATTCATTAGAATAATTGCTATGAAAATATAGAAAAGATGAAGCCACATCATAGCTATGGGAAAGTGACTGAAATGGAGATGCCAGGTCAGGAATTTTTAAGTACTAATTCTTGTATAAAAGTTAAGCAACCTGGGTGCTAAAAAAAATGCTAAATTACTTATTAAAAAAATTATCTTGTGTAGTGTGAATAAAATTTATTAACTTTATTTTTTAGTACTAATAACATGTTTTATATTTGGGTATGATAGAAATTGTTGCATTGTAACAACAATAATGCCTGGACAATGATTAACCAAAGAGTGTATACCCGAGTTTTAGTCTCTTTTTTCGTTTTATTTTTTTTTCTTACCTATCATTATTTTTGTAATGTGGAACACCTTTTCGATTTCTTGCTTCTCTGATAATTATAATCTTCAAAAATTTAAATGCAACATCAATCGCTATCTTCCGTCTTCTTGAACCCTTTTGCTTTCTTGTCTTTTCTTCAATCCTCCCCAATTCTCAGTCTTCTCATTCTTTTTCACTTTCATTCCCTGTAACCCTCTGCATTCTAATGGCATTGTTGCTTTACTGGGTGTGAAATGATTAAAAAAAAAAAAAAAAAAAAATAGCAGCTGATGGTACAATCAAAGTGTACTTGTTTTGGTTTTTTTTCACATATTTGTATGAATGAAGTTAACATCTGGTTAACCCAATAACTATAGATGATGAAAAGTTCTTCTGTCACAAATTGATTTTATTGCCCCCAAATCATACTGTATGTCTATAACTTTAAGTCATTAACATTCCAAATTTTGTTTGGACAATTGAATCCATTCTTCATGCAGTTAACTTAATGTTTCAGCCTGTTGTGATGAGATAACCCAACTTCCCCATTCACGATAATGGACGGTCTGGTGGCTGATAAAGTACGACCACAGGAAACAGTAAGGAGAGCAACAAAAAGAAGGTCTTCGTTTACTAACACCATTGCGGTTAGCTTACTCCTGACTCTGTCTCTGTATTTTGACATACCTACATCCGATTATAAAATTATTATTGAAAACCACACTCGGGTTTACTTTGTTTATTATATCTTGTACGAGATATAACACAGCCATTCTTCAGTTTTTATTACAAATGGACCCAGCTGTGATTTGGACACCTACAAGGTCAATTGGGCGCTAAATAATTTTATCCAGTACTGAGGGGTCTGGTGTATTATAACGAACAGTAAAGTATAGATATGAGGTCTTTAAAGTGGTCACTTACTCTCCAAAATTCAGAGAGAAGTGAAGCAAATAAATAAATGAAAACTTTCAGGATCAATTGCCACTCAGCCAGAAGGTAAGGAGTTCTGGTTGTACGTTCACAGCTGAAATAAGTCAGTTATGAGCCGACTGTTAGGAGGTAATGAGTCATCAGCTCAAGAGGAGAAAGAAATGGTCTTTCATGATGCAGAGATGTTCAAAGGAATGGTAGGAGTCAGCAGTCAGTAACGGAAAGAAAAATGTAGATTTGGAGGTAGTTAGAAATTTTGCTGACCAAAAGGAAGATCATGTCTGTTGAGAAAAAAAAAAAAGTAGAAGCAAAGATGTTCCAAGTGTCATCTATCTATCTACCAGACTGTGTCAGTGAATAAAGAAACCTGTATATTGATAACAGGATTTGTTTTTTTTTTTTTATTTCTCCCTGATGGTTTTACTTGACCTTATGTTTCCTTTGGAACATACACTGGACCTTTACCTTTTTCTGGTTTACGGCCACATTATATCAAAACACTGGTTCCCATATGATCAGTCTACAACAGATTATGTACAAACTATATATCTATAAAGCATGTTTACTTTTAAATACTTTCTTAAATTAAGTACAAAATATCTTATAGAAGGCATACAATTATGTTCAAAATATATTTAGTTGAAACATTAAAATTGTGTTCAAAGTATTTAGATTTCAGCATTAAATAAACCATATGATCTCCGAAGTTAAGCAAGATAGAACTTGATCAGTACCTAAGTAGGGAACTGCTTAGGGATACCAGGTGCTGTATACTTAGATATGCAGATGGTGTAATGAATAATGGCTTGGAATTGTTAATCAAAGAGCCGATTTCCAATTTCCGTTAATTATATTCACTTACGTGCGAATACCCCTGGGAAAGGTATGAATCCATCTCTTCTTCCCCCAGCTATGGGTTAATTAGTAAGAGGTGTATCACTAAACCATTATTATCTCCCTCCCCCCCAAATTCCTACAATCTAAAAATATTTTCTGGCTTTAAATAACCTGCAAAAGTTGATAAACCATAAAAAAAACAAATCAATCAGTTTCATATTTTTTTGAGTACATCAATACAAATAAAAATCAAAACACATAGGGGGATTTGTCCACTCAGTGAGGGCACAGGTTGTAGGTTTACAGTACAATCCAGAAAAAAAAAATCTTATATTTCTCTATAATTAAAAAAAAAAAAAAAACAATATAATTGTTATTAATATACCAACTAAATAATTCCATTTTGGCAATATTCAGTACATACTAACTTTATCAGCATAAAGAAATAACTATGGTGGGACAGGATTCTCAAACACATTTTTTCATAAGCAAAGTAAACTCCATAGAGTTGAAATCCATATGTGCTTGACCAAGAAGCTAATATAATTTCTAGAGGGCCCTCCTGTAGCTACTGAGCAACTGGTATATGGCATCACTTTTTGGTATGCCAACTACTTGACAATGGACAGGACCTTCCAAAGGGTTATAAATGCTGTGCAGAAAATAATTGAATGCTTGCTGTTCTCCTTGGAGGACATTTCAATTTCTCACTGTTGCAGCAAAGCAAAAAATATAATGAAAGACAGCATGCATCCCAGGTACCCCTTGATTGATCTATTAGTTCTGGGACAAAGCACTTGAGAGACAGCTTTTATCCATGGGCTCTGCATAAAATGAATGTTGCCACATGCTAACATTTTTAAACATCATTACTTTCCTTCATTCAATACTGTGTGTTTGTTTCATCTGTAGTGTATGTGTTTTAGCATTGGTACACCTAGGGACTGCTGTCCAATTTCATTGTGTGTTGCACAGTAACAACAAGAATAAATAAATAAATATATGCAATTACCTTCAAATTTGTCACTCTTCAGTGTTGTTGCATGTCAGTTATCAGAAACTTGTTCCTCTGATTCATCCACTTTTTCCTAATGTCTACTTGTGTTGCTTTTATTGAAAAGAGATGGCAACACTTTGATTAAATTTTGAGTAATTTTAGAATAATTCATTTCTTTCTTATTTTCAATAAATATCTTTTTTGGTTTTCAACTAACAAACAAAAAAAGATTTTTTTAAATTATAATCATTTTTTTTTTTTTTTTCCAGGAGGATATCATAAAATTGAGTGAGAAGTATGTACGAGCTCTTGCTCAAGAAAGTAATGGAGTTGTGGATGGTCCCTATGCTGGACGTTTCACTGCCTATGGTGAGTCAACCTTAATTGTTTCAATTGTTTTTTATTAATCATTCTCATTAGTTATTTCTAGAATGTGACACAAGATAAAGTAAACCTGGCAACTAGTCTTGAGAAGGGCTTCAACATCAGTGGTTAACTGGGGCAAGAAATGGCTTGTAAATTTCAATGCCTCCAAAATAAAACTGCTTTCATTTAATCATCACAGAGAACCTCTTCTGCCTACCATCAGGATGACTGATGCTGCACTCCAGGATAGCAATACACTACATTTTCTACTGACATATATCAAGTTAATTGCTACATCTGCTGCAAGGAAGGTTGGTTCAATGTGCCATGGCCTAAAAGTTTTCTTGTCACAATCCATTTTGCACATTTAGAAATATACAATTCACCCATGTATTGAATACTGTTGCCATATCTGGTCTGGTACTCTTACTGTGCATCTTGAGATTCTTAAAAAAATCCAGAGAAGGGTCTGCTATACTGACCTGGCATCTTGTCTCCAGTCACTTTCTCACTGATGTAACATGGCTTCTTCCCTCTGCCTGTTCTAAAAATATTTTCATGGCAACTGCATGGTACCCAGACTCCGTGAATTTAAGCATAATACTAGATTGGCAACTAGATTTTGCCATTTTACTGTTGAGCTAGCTAAATGAAAATGCCAATGTTACTCTAACAGTTTTTTTCTTGTACTTCCCACCTGTTGAACTCCTTCATGATTTCTGACTTCCCTGATAACTGCAATCTTCAAAAATTAAAATGCAGTGTCAATCACCATCTTTTGTCTTCTTGAACCCTGTTCCTTTTTTTTGTCCTTTCCTCAATCCTCCATGATTTTCAATATTCTCATTCTCTTTCATTCCCTGTAACACCCTGTGTTCTAGTGGCATTGTCACCTTGCTTGGGGTGAAATGATAAAATAGAAAAAAAAAAATTTACATTAGTAAAGTACCAATTATTTTTTGAACTTATCAGTAAACTAATAAGAAATATGGTGGCAAAATCTTTAAACCAACACTCCAATGCTTATATAATCTAAGTATTCAATGTCTTTTTAGAAAAGTTTTCATAATCATTTCACCCTAAGAAAGGCAATAAAGCCACTAAAACAGAAAGGAGTTACTGAGTGCTAGAGAATATGAGAAAAAATACTATTAAGGAAAAAGAACAATAAAAGAACAAAAATTAAGACAGAAGATAACAATTGACTTTGCATTCAAATTTTGGAAGGTCAAAGTTGAATGAAAAAGCAAGAAGCCAGAAGAGAGTTCCATAAGCAAGAAGTACTAGAGAAGAAACTGTTAGCATAGAATTTATGGTTACATCTAGCCATTTCAATTCTAAAATGCTGAGACCTTGCCACCAATCTAGTACAGTGCTTAAATTCATAAATTCTAGGTATTATGGAAGAAAGTTCATCAGAACAGTTAGTATGAAAGTATTTATAGAAAAGGCATGGAGAAGCTACATTATAGTGATGGGAAAGTCACTGAAGCCGATGCCAACTTAAGACCAAAAACATTGCAGATTCTTCTTTGGGTTTTATCAAGAATGTTATGCTGCTTATGTTAGTCATGCTCTCACTGATGCATGGTATGAGTTCAAATATCATCAGAAGCTGCTACTTTATCTCTGCACAATTCTACTTAAGTCATAGATTATAAAAAATAAAAAATTTTGCATTTTAATAAAATAAAAAAAAAAGCAGAAGTAACAAATGGGTTAAATTTCAAAAATGTAACACAATCTTTAGCATATTCAAATTTGCAAAGATTGCTGGGAATAAATCAGCATAGCCTGTCAATAAATATTTTCAAAGAAACTCGGTTATTCCCATATATATATATTTTAAAGTATATATAGTTTTGGAGAATATTTTGGGGTGTTGAATATCTGATTATGTTGTTGCCCATTCCTGAGCAAAATGTTAAATTATTCAACTTCTGTGTAACATTCCAAAGATTACATTGCAAGTTCTGAAGATTGTGCCCACAAGACAATCTCAATGTACAAAATGGAGCATTTACAAAATATCTGCCCTGAATAAAAACTACATTTTTAAATTTACATAGTAATATATTGAAGCATTTTGATACTATAAGTTTTTTTATAAACATGGTGTCAATATACTATAGTATAAACTAATAATTATAAGTTATAGTATAATAATAACAATAGTTAATAATATTTACTTTCCAGTGAGATGTAACCTTAGAGTGAAACTACAGAAGTTGAAAAGAGTCAAGGCAGCACCCAAATTGCAATATGACACTCCTGAATGACCTGAATTTGAAAGAGATATATACTGACAGCGAACTAAAGATACAAAGAACTAAATGGAAATTTGAAGTGGTATACATTAAGAAAAGTTTTAGTAACATCATGTAAATGAGACTAAGAAAAATAAACAAGAAAAAAAAAGAATGGATGATAGATGAAATTATCAACATGATAAAAAGGAGACAACAAATAATGCGAATGTATGGTACAGAATATAGGACATAAGGCAAAGAAATTAGAAACAAATGCAGGGTGGCCAAAAAGGAATGGCTCAATGAAAATTGTGCAGAAATAGAAAAACTGGGCATCACAGATAAGGCAGATGTGCATAAAAGAATAACAGGACAAAAGACGTACTTGTTGGCAATATGCATAAAATCAAAAGAGGTAACACAGATAATAGAGAAAGAAAAGCGTTGTGGAGTATTTTCACAGTGGAGGCTTGTATTTCTAATAAGTCGTACAAAACATTAGGAACTTGGAATACAATAGTCAATGACGCAGCAAATCTAGTCGTGATGGTTGGTACTTCAAATGTCCGAATCTCGACTGACGTTCTCAACACCGTTCTGCAGACTCGCCACTGCTACTCCTACTTATTATCTATGGGAGAGTCCATTACCAAAGAATAGGTACTATGGCACAACAAAAAGATACCTCCATGATGGATCAAATACATCTGAGAACACTTTCACATTGAAAGAGGAAAACCTGCAATGCACAAAAATATGGAAGGACCAGAAATATTAAAGTCTGAAGTGAAATCAGTACTAGCCAAATTGAAAAGAAAAAAAACAGCAGGACCAGATGAAATTGTAATAGATGCCAGTAGCTTTAGATGATTTTGGCATTGATTCTTCTAAATAAGTAAATGACAAATTCTGTCTGTCCAGCCATATGTCTGAAACTTCTCTTGCTTGTGCCACACTTCCTCTACATATACCTTTTTGAAATCAGGATGATTCTAGGATTGAAAATCTGCCCTTTATCTGGTACTTGAACATCTAGCATTGGGATTTGTTTCCAGATGAGAGAACAGTTAAAAATTCAAATTTTAAAATAACTGAAAAAAATTAGTGATTTTAAGTTTTTAATTTATATTGAGTTTAAAGTAACACAAAAACTTAAAATTTTTTGTTTTAAATTCAGTTTAAAA
This sequence comes from Acanthosepion pharaonis, assembly GCA_903632075.3. Classification (NCBI taxonomy): domain Eukaryota; kingdom Metazoa; phylum Mollusca; class Cephalopoda; order Sepiida; family Sepiidae; genus Acanthosepion; species Acanthosepion pharaonis. The sequence continues at coordinate 52,494 of CAHIKZ030001905.1, forward strand.
TATCTCCAAAATTTTGTGAATTGAGGAAATTAAATTTTATTTCTTCAAAATGCCAAGGAATCAGAGTTAAAGTGAGAGATTTCGTGAAGCGAGGTTTTGAAGTTCCATGGAGTTTGTGATTTGAAGAACTCAATTTTCAGCCTGAATTGGAATTTTGGCCCAAATTGATCATTTGGCTGGTATTGAACTTATAGCTTGAATCAGAATTAAAGTGATGTTTTGAAGTTCCATCAAGTGAGTTGAGAAATTTAAAGTTATTTCTAAAGAATTTTAAAGTTATTTTCTAAGCTGGACTAGAGATTCCTTAAGTTTTGGGCCTCCAGCGCAAAACCCTCCACAGGAGCTAGGTTAAAAGTCCACACAGAGTGCACCTTTTAAGCTAGTAATAAATAAAATATGACTGTCGTGATATACCAGGAGATTTAAATAGATCAATTTTTCAAAGCACCATCTAAGAAGCTAGGTGCAAACAAATGTGAAATCTCTTGGACAATCAGCCTAATGAGCTACATAACAAAACTTATCCGAATTTTGATGAATAGAGTCTGTAGCAGGATTAGACTAGAAATACAACAAGAACAGTGTAGTTTCGTTAAAGACACTGGACCAAGAAATAAAATATTTATACTCAGAATGATATCAGAAAGAGCAATGTAAATGCAAAAGTATGTATATCTATGTTTTGTAGATTATACAAAAGTGTTTGATAAGGTATGTCACAAAAAATTGTTTTAACTGCTAGGTAAGTTTGATTTATTTTGGAAAGATGTTAGAATAATCCAGAATTTATACTGGGAGCAAATTACCTGCATATGGATAGAAAATGAATTTAGTAAAAATAAAAAAAATAGAAAGGATGTATAAGACAAGAATGTGTCTTCTCACAAGACTTGTTTAAGCTTTACAGTGAGGCAGCCCTTAGAGAATTAGAAGTCCTGCCATGGTTCATTATTGGCAGCCACAATCTTAATCACATAAGATATACAAATGACACAATGTTGATAGCAAACATGGAAAAAAATCTACAACACCATGCTTATAAAAAAACTTATAGTCTCAAAATGCTTCAATATACTACTGAAGATAGTAAAGGAAAGCAAGAAGAAAGCACTAAGCATCATTGTAAGAAGACAGAATTTATGTTTGTCAGCAAATTGGACAGTCCAAGATGCAAACTACAAAATTTAATTTATACAAACATTCAAATATCTAGGAAGTGTTTAAACAGAGGACAGAAAATGCAACATTGAAATTTGATCGCACATTGGAATAACAAAAGTGGCCTTACAAAAGCTAAGCAAAGTATTAAGAAATAGGAAAATTTTATTAGAATCAAAGAAAAAAAGTACTGAACATTGGTCCTCTTATATGGCAGTGAATGCTGAACAATCTCTTCATAGATGAAGAAGCAACTTGAGGCAACAGAAATGTGATTTTACAGAAGGATGCTGAGAATACCATTGACTTATCACGTGAGCAATGACAAAGTTTTAGAGAAAATGGAAACAAAACTGACATTTATACGTAGTTTCTAGGGGTATAATGAGGAAAGAAGACTTGGAAAATTTGACACTAACAGGACATATCAAAGGCAAGAGTAATTGGATATACCAAAATTAAACATATACAAGCATTTAAATATCTAGGAAGCATTTTAACAGAGAATGTAAAATGTACCACAAAAATCCGATGGGGCATTGGAATAGTGAAAGATTACTTACAAAAGCTAAACAAAGTATTAAGAAAATTTTGCTGTTGAGCTTGAACAAATCTGGTGAGAAGATGCATCCTTGTCTTATTGCCCCCTTTCCATTTTTGCGTATCTACTCAATTCATTTTCTCTCAGTATAAGTCCTGGGTTATTCTAACGTTCTTTTGAAATAGATCTAGTTTTCCTAGCAGTCCAAATAGATCTTTATGCCATATCTTGTCAAATGGCTAAGCATATTATATTATTAAATTTGCTAATAATATAACATTCAGTGATGATGTCTTGTTTTATTCTTTCCGCTAACATAATCAAATTCTAATCATGCATTTTTTAGTGACTGAATAAGTTTATTCTTAACTTGCTCCAGTAGACTGTCAGAGTATTAAATATCTGAGATTAAATATCTGAGATTAAATATCTGAGATTTCACATGTACCTTCAATACTATGCTTTGTATTTTTTTTTTTTTTTCATGTTTAGAATTCTTCATTTGACCTGTATGCATGTTTCTATTTCTTCTCTTTTTGGTTAAGATTGCAATAACACTTTTTTCTTAAAGCCTCTAAACCTGATACTTTCAACCTTATCTGACAAGCTAAACTATTGACATTTCTCGATATTATATAGATTTCCCTATTTTAAATAAATTATTTTTTTACTCACCTATAATTCAAGGTTTTTATTTTTATTTCTATTGGTTAAAAAAAAAAAAAATGAAATTTTCATTTTTACCTATAACAAAGAAAATGTGTTGTCTGGATCTCGTTCATTAAATCTGAAGTAGAAATATACAAAAGAATTATTAATAATAGTCTCAAGAACTACATTAGTGAGATATCAAGAAATTTAACTAAAAGATTATCTAATTATAGAGATCTTTTACACAATACACTGAGTGCATTAGTCATTCATGATCAGCCTGACCATAATTATGACTTAAAAAAATGTGGTTATGATTAAAAGAGAGAGAAATTTATTAAGGCGAAAATATATTGAAAGTGTACTAATTTCAGAATCATCTACAGCAAGTTTACATCTATGGTCATACAATATATCTTCTTTCCTAACAAATACAATGAGGGATAATGAAACAGTTACAATAGAAATAAAAGCTTATTGAGTTAGGCTAAGTTTAATATCTAGGTACATTTGTTGTCAAGATTTTAATTTAAATGTTGAATGCCTCTATATTTTAATGTTTTGATGTAAGCTGTAGCCAGTATTGTATTTCTCTGCAAACTTTTATCCCATAATAAAATCATTTATTTGTTTGAAGACATTCTATCTTAAAATGAAATATATCACAAAGATGTGTTCCATCATTCATTTACTCAAATAGAAATACACATTAGTGCAAAAGATGCCCAACGTTACCATTTCTGTACAAGAGAATGTAAGAACATAGCAGGACTAAAAAGCCATATCCATGCTGCCTATGTTTGAGAATGGATCAGGTGATGGCATTACTAGAAATCAAGTTGAAGCCATCATATATACATATATATTTAAGACATTTTTTATGGTTATACATTCTTTTTATAGATACAAATATTTAAGTAAATTCTGTTTATAATAAACAATATTAACATTTACCGGCCTGAGTGTCCTAGAAATTTTCATACAAAATATGCGTCCTCCGACAGGAATCAAACCTGTATCCTATACAAAACCGTCAAATAGCCTGACGTGCATTAACTGATTGGGCTACAGAGGAGCGTTCAGTTAGCAAGGTTGATTTTACTGTTTTTAAACTAAAATTCTCCATGATTTTCTCTCATTCATTCATACCTGCTCAATGTGTATCTAAATGTAAACAAATGACATCATACATTATAAAATGAACAAAGTCCGACAATTATTTAAGACATTTTTTTATGTTTATACGTTCTTTTTATAGATACAAATATTTAAGTAAATGCTCTGTTTATAATAAACAGTATTAACAACATTTATTGGCCTGAATGCTCGAGAAATTTTCATAGAAAATATGCATCCTCTGACAGGAATCAAACCTGTATCCTAGACGGAACCATCATATATCAAAACAGTAAAATCGACCTTGCTAACTGACCGCTCCTCTGTGGTTCTGTATAGGATACAGGTTCAATTCCTGTCGGAGGACGCATATTTTTTATGAAAATTTCTCGGACATTCAGGCCAGTAAATGTTAATACTGTTTATTATAAACAGAGCATTTACTTAAATATTTGTATCTATAAAAAGAATGTATAAAAATAAAAAAATGTCTTAAATAATTGTTGGACTTTGTCCATTTCATAATGTGTGTGTGTGTGTGTATATATATATATATATATATATATATATATATATATATATATATTCAGATTTTAATTTTCTGTTCTGTTATTGTATAAGCTTATAACTTGTAGTAAAAGGATATGTAGTTTAAATGAAGTAATAGTCTTTGTTTGGTTTTGAGTTCCTAGATTTCTTTTTTTCTTCTCTTCTACTTTTCACCTGGCTTTCTTGGCAGTTGACCAACTGGCAATAATCCTGGGTGGGGGGGGATTTAAAGCTGAGTAACAAAGTTTCTCCAGGCAACAGACCAAAAACTCACTAGAGAGAAAAATCATTGGCTTCTATAGAGCTCCACTGAGTGATCTAATTTCTGTCAACAGGGGTGACATCTCCATTAAAAGCTAAAGTTTCTAGTTGGTTGACTGAAGGTTGTGAGTTCACTACCTGTGCTGGGTAGTAAATTTTATTTTTACTTTTCTCTTCAAGCACAGAATATAACAGTGGCATAACAGTTACCAATACAGAAAGTGTAATTGGTGAGCCAGAGTTCAATTTCTGGCCCAGTCTACTCTGTTTGCTAATGCCCTTGAAAAAGGCCTGAATCTATTTCTTACTCCTCCAGCTATGAGTTAAATAATAAAATAGACTGGACTCTGTAGCTTTGGTTGATAGCTATTCTAGGAGAAAGAATGTAAAGAAATTCAAAACTGTGGAGAAAACAACAGGAAAATGCTCAACTGTCTTTCCACAGAAGTTATGGCAGTTCACAGATATTAAAAAATGGAAGCTGTTGAGAGGCAAGATTACCAATGTCCTGAAGGGACATGGCATTTAAAAAAGTAAGAGTATAGTGATAGTGTCTGCTACATAATTTGACTTAAATAACCTTTTTCCAGGTCCTTGTAAAACCATTTTCCTGTTCTGTTCACTTATAACTAAGTTTTGTTTAATTTCTGTCTGAATTTTTAGGATGAGGACTTATTTGTGCTATTTATAATGGATTATTGATTGCCTGTTTTCTCTGAGTGCAGGTATACACTGCCAGATCCAGGAATTGAACTCACAAACACTATATCACTAAATTCACAAACCAACACTTTAATCTGCTAGACATTGGCAATGGAACAAGAACAGTTTATCTCTATAAATTAAATAAAGCGTTCAGTTCAGAATTCCCTTAGGTTACCCAGATCGATATACACCTGAGGAAGGCCAGAGGGTCCAATAGCTGAAACGTTGTGATAGCAACAATATTGAGGACAATAGTCCAAATATAGTGTAAATAAGTTTTGTTTGCTATATATGTAGTTACATGTAAATGACTGCCTAATTAGCATAGCTAAGGTATAGATTATATAAATGCCCAAGCAGTAAGGGTAGAGCAGCTCTTGACTTTCATTTTGGATGTGTTTTTTGTATTTGTTGTTGTGTCTGAATGAGTGTATGTTTGTACAAGTGCTTGTGATAAATAAATGTTTTATATTATTTTAGTCTCGCATTGATTTCATCCAGTTAACTGATATTTCTGTCACATTTAAGGATTGTGGGAGGGTTTTTTTACTAACATTATTTTGTTTAGTTTCTTGTAAATAGTTTTGTTTTCATATTGTAAATACTCATTGGGGTTAGTTTTTAAATTCTTATTTTGTTCCCCCTCCCCCCACACAATGAATTGTACATATGGGGTTAGTTAGGACTTTCATAGAGACAATGAGGTATTATGGTGGATGTAGTAAGAAAAGTAAGTAAAAATGTATTGTTTTGGTGTAAGGAATATTATTGTATGTTTGGGTCAGTGTTTGTGGCTAGCTAAGTTTAACATTATGACAGAAGAAGACCCTCCTTTTCCCCATTTTGGCCTTGTGCCACATTTCTGTACATAGCAGAATAAATATTACTCTTGACTGTACTAATAAAATACAAAAGAAATCACAGTACATAACACTATGCTTATAGGATTTTTATTTCTTTTTAACATACTTCTTTATCTAAGACAATGGTTTGCAAACTTTTCAGTAGAAAGGCCACAGGGTATATTTTAGACGTTTTTTATGGTATTTTTTTTTACAAAAAGAAAAAGAAACAATTTTATTTGATAAATAAGTTTTATTTGAATATTTTTTTTAATGATTCAGAACAAAAGAGAAATGTGACAAAGAAACAATCCAGTGCTTACACTGAAATTATATATAATGAATAAAAATATCAAGCATTAGCAAATGCTTTGACAAAATAATCAATTAACTGCTGATGAGAAAAGTATTCTATTAGTTTGTGAATAATTCAAGTTGCTGAGCACTACAAGATCTTGTGGTGCCAGCTCTGGGCCAGTTTGGAAACCTCCAATATCTATTGTATTTTTAGACCAATGTAGAGTACTTGGATAATTTAATAAAACATTATCTTTATAAAATTATTTCATTTGTCAATCCAAGCAAATTATAGCACAAATATACAAAAGTCAGAGAATGAACACTAAATCTTACTTATTATAAAACGCAGTTTGTGTGTGTGTGTCTGTACGTTTATATATTGGATCGGATTTCCTACATTTTTCAACCGATTTCAACAAAACTTCACAGGACTACGTAAAATTACCTTACGGTGGGTCTAACAGCGCCCAAAATTGGAAAAACATAATTGTTTTTGCACGAAATCAATTTGAAAACACGATTAAGAGGCATTGTGAGAATGAAAGGGGGACAACTCATATCGAGTTATACTTATTATAAAACCCAGGTTGTTTGTGTGTGTGTGTGTGTGTTCGTTTATATATGGGATCGGATTTCTTACATTTTCAACCGATTTCAACAAAACTTTTTTTTTTTGGCAGGTAGTGTTTCTTATTGTCTTGCACACTTTTTTCTTTATTTTTACATTCAGAATGCTTTAAAATTCAATTTACAAGACAATTGTTTATAATAAAATTCTATTCAATCAGTAGACTCATAACAATTGAAAACAATGTTTTTGCTTGAGTTTGGGTTTGACCAATTCGTAAAAAAAAAAATACTAATTAAGATATGCGTGTCCGTCAACCTTAAACAATAATCTTTGTCAATTTTATTTTTCAGTCTTTATGATGGTTGATACTTGATCTATCTCTTATTGTTACATCCCCGGGCAACGCCGGGCTCTACTGCTAGTTCTTTCTAAACCAATTAAACAAAAGAAAAATGTATAAGTTACTATTTAAGTATAAAAAAGTTTTTTTTCTTTTTTACAAAATATATAGTTCATAGTTTTGTAATTATTTTTATAAATTAAAAATTTTATGTCACGTTAACTATTCCTGCATTTTCAATGTTTCTCTCATTTTATAATGATTGGTATTTGTTCTATTTAGCTCTCTCCCACTACCTATATATGATTCCATCAATAAAAACATTTTGAAAGATGAAATGCATCACATAGTAATGTTTTCCATTTTGTCATTCAATTACCCACTATTTTCTAGGGCACATAATGAGGAAAGAAGGCTTGGAAAATCTGATACTCATGGGACAGATTGAAGGCAAGAGAAACTGAGGAAAACAACGTATGACATACTTATTGAGCAGAACAAGGTTTTGGAGAAATAACAGAAAGACAAAATTTATTAAGTGCTAAAAGGGACAGGAAGTTGTGGAGAGTTATGATTGCCTACATCCTGAGGTGACACAACACATGAATAAGTCTGATATCTAAAATTTATATATCATATTCTCCCATATAAATATATGAAATATATTCTTAAAATGCAAAGATGAATGTAAGAAATTGTAACATCTCATTAATTATAATTATTTCTGTTACTTGAATATTGAAATTATTTTCTATCCTTCCAGACTTGAAGAAAACTATAGCAGTACTCTTGGAGAATATGTTGAATCGTCTTGATCGAATTGAAGGCCTCTTAGATTTTCTTATACCAAACCAGACATTAGCCAACAAAGATCTTTTGGATTCTTCTCTAAAACAAAAGCTTTTACCAATAAACAATACGCCATCAAAATCCTTGGCTGCCAAAGGTAAGCAAGTTTTATTTATAAGTGAGTAGCTGATCTCTGTTGTAGACACCTGCTCAGGTACATTTGTGTTTCTTCAACATCCACAGAAGCAACCTGTAGTTTATACTGTAACTGCTGAGTGAACCTTATTCATGGAAAAGAATGCATAATCAGATATAATCAATAGGTGTACATAACCTGCGTACTCATGCTCTCGGTCAAAATAATTTGTGACTTTATGCTAACCCAACTGTGGTTGGAGAACTGTAGGAAAAAGCAAATAAAGAAAAAATGACTTAGTGCTGGCACAAAAATTTCCAATGTGCATTGAATGTAAAGAAATTTAGAGAAAGAAAAAAGGATGGCCACTCATAAAGCAAATATTTAAAAATATTATGTTCTTGAAAATACGAGAATTTTTTAGTAACATGCAAATTTCCAACCATTGAAAAGAATATAAAAATCACATTACTGATGGGGAGAAGGGGCAATTGCTTGAGATCCTACAATCATCACATAGTCATGTGTGGGTTTTTTGCAATGGACAAATGGTAAGAGCACAATAGATAGAGAAGAGGAAAGAAGAGATTTTGTTGTTGCCAAAGTGAACATCAAAGCACTAATGAAAAAGTCAATGAAATTGATTCTCTAACAAGTGAATGCAAACTACACCAACCATAAACAGCTTCTGAACAATATCATCTACTTGATTTCACTCACAATGTTGGGCCAACCTGTGGTATAGTTTTCAGGTACTTTCTGTGTAGCACACTGGGATCATTTCACCTGATTAATAACATCAAGAAGTCACCTAACAAACCGACTATGATGAGATTTGATCTCAGGTCTCGTGGTCAGAACATAAATTTTCTGACCACTTGACTATGCACCTATTAGAAAGTAGAGATAATTTACAAACCAAACTGAATTGACATTTTGGTTAGGTTCGTTAACAACATACCAACCTCTATGAGATTATTTAATGTTGAATATATCGTATAGGACAAGGAACAGTAGAGTAAAAAAAGTAGACATGAAATTCTGTAATAGCAAGTAATATAAAAAGCAGAATGCAATTAATTTTAACATTATAATTTATTTATAACTGTCACTGATACATTTTTTAATCACTAGTTCCTGTTAACACTTTAATTGTTGCCTGGATGTGCTGGTCCACTTTAGGAAAAATCGCAAATTGCTATTTACTGGAAATAAATGACACTATTAGCAGTTTCTTATGGGCATGGTCATTTTGGTTTTGATCGAATACTCTGCAGTACAGACTGAGATAAACAACATCCCTAGCACACAATATATCTGGTTGGAAGGAAACTTCTCACAGTTTGTGAAACATTAAATTTATTTAAAACCTGCAATAACTTTCCTTCCAACCAGACACACAAAACAAAACCGGTCATATTGTATGCTACTATATAACTATGTTGGTTTGAAAATAGCACTAAGCACTAGTTAGTTTATAATACAAGTACTAGAAACTTATATTTCATAGTGTCTTCAAAATGTATATATATATGTCAACAGCAAGTAATGTAATGAAGTGTGAGTGCAAACCAATGATAACATGTATGAATTTGATGAATAACATGAGACCTGAATTTTTTTATATTTAACATTACATTTTATTTAACTCTTGACCAACAATTACTCACAACAAGCAGTGTGATTGCAGCTCCATAGAACCCTCAAGTGAACATCCTTTCATTCTCATCTGTGATGTATGAGAGACTGCCCCACTTCTTTCTGCAATGGTTATTTATGCCTGTCTTCCATGCTTGTTGTTCTCCTGTTTCCAAAACTGGATGCAGTTGTGAGGTCATGTGATTTTTGCTTTCAGCATCCAGGAGTAATCCCAGGTCAACCCTACACCTGACCACCTTGATAGTCTTCCTAAGATTTAGGTCAAAGATGCCACTTGTAGGATAATCAGGCTCCTTCTTTATTAAGTGTCCAAATCATTTAGGCCTTCAGTAAACAACTAATACTGAAGCAGGGAAACTTCAGGATATTATTTAAATATAAATGCACATATGGTGACACTGTTGGTTTAGCTAATGAAATTGAAATGTGTCTCTTATATATAAGGAATTACAGTAAGTGTTGATGCATTTTTATTAAAGTCTTATAGTGAGAACATAAAAACTAAGAAGAGTTATCCTTTAATTTCAATGGTCTTCAACAACCATAACCTTTATGGTCCTGTTTTATACACCATATTAGTCTCTTGAAGAACCAAGTGTATATTATATGTTGTGCTATCATAGTTGTATGAACTGTAAAGTAACATGAATTAACTAAACTTGTTGGTGATTGTTTCCATCTGGAATAGATGCTTTCTTTTACATTTAATTGTATATTTATTTCTACTTTAAGATATTTTGATGGGAAAAGTCGAAAGCTGTATTTTAACCACAAATGACAAAATTACACATCCATTTTGTGTGGGTAAACTCCAAGTAAGTATTAAATATCTTTTGTTTTTAAATTAATGCATGTTTAAGGTTTTTTTACTTCAATGAACAGCTCAAACTATATACTTAGCCTTTGAATTCACTGAACAATTGTGGTATTGTACATAAAACTTTTGTCAGCAAGTAGTGATGACAGAAACAAATATACATTATAACAGATTGTGTAATTTATTTCTGCCTAATAACATTTGAGATTGAGTCAGAAATGTAATTAAAATAATCAAAAAAAAAAAAGGTTTACTGCTTTTACTTTTCTGATTTCATGTAAGACATTTTTGAAGAAGCTCAAGAATCTGGTTTGAAGGAAATTCCGACAACATAAAAAGAAACAATCACAGGACATTATTGCTAATTGTTCATGGCATGTAAAACCCTGGTTTAAAGGGTGGAGTTGATAATACACACGCGTCTCTTCACCTTTAAACTTCTAATTCAGGCTTGAGGATATTCACTTGCCTCTTGCAAGCATCATAGAAAACCCTTCAGGATCTTTGCTTGTGAAGTCAAGCTATGATCTATGAAAATGATATTGGATTTCATCCATTTTTGTTTTTCAGATAGTTTAATTTCTAAAGATAGAGCATTGCTTAAAATTACTTACCTGCTTTTAATAGGGAACATTTTTATAATTTTTTTTATTGTAGCTAAATTCAATGAATTTGAGGACCATCTGATATGATCAAACAACCATTTATACTGAACGTGCTTCTTGGTACATTTGTGATAGCATTTAGAAATTGTTTTTTATTATATTTTTACAAGAATGATCTTCCATAGATTTCATTTTCATATGCAGTTGATTAACTTAAAGCAATTATAAAAGCTAATACCTTTTTATAAATGTTGTTATGTTGGTAAGTCGTGTGAAAATTTCTGTTGAGAGTGCATTCACTTTGTACTATTGCTCTTGAAAAAAGCATGGATCTATCTTTTCTCCTTTTAGTTTTAGGTGAAATAGTAGGGCAGGCTGGTTCCTTTGGTAGGGCAAGAAGAAGGTGTTACCTCTAAATTCAAAACCATCTTTGAAGATAGATGGATTCTATTAGCCTATCTTGCTCTAAATGATATTGCTTCTGTGGCTGGAATACATTTGTATCCCAACAATCATACATTTGGTTACAAGATGCATGTAATACATTCTTCACTCTTATAATAAATTCACCTGAGCTGAAGCTGGATTATAAGCTGAAAAGAGGCACAGTGGAGTTATAGTTAGCAGCTTAGATTGAGTAATCAGAGAGCCAGGTTTAAATTCTTGGGAAGGATAGTGGTTTCCTGCCACCTTCTTCATAGTCTGTGTGTTCCGTCTTCCTTCTGGTTGTCACTCAAGTCTAGAGAACCCAGTCTACTCTGCTATTTAACACACAGATGGAGAGAGAAGTAACATTCATACCTTTCCAAAGAAAGAAAATGCAACAGACTAGCATGGAATGTGAACTCGGCTCGCTCATAACTGTTATACTACCTGCAGAACAGATAAATATTAATTGATGAACATTTTAATTATAACACCATAGCTTGGAACTCAGAGTTGGACATTGAAGATCTGGGGGACATCAATGCAGGACCAAACAGTGTGGAAAGAGATTGTCAATGGAGTTTCGACCAAACATAGTGTAGTCGTAGGATGATGCTGATAATTATTAAAAGTATTTTTTTTTTTATCATTTCACCCCAAGCAAGGCAATAATGTTACTAAAACACAGGGAGTAAATTTTCTGGCATGTCACAGTAAACCAACTTTCCTTGCTATATCTTTTCACATATCAAGTGTACTAAGGAAATTTCAGCATTTTTTTTTTTTTTTATATATATATATATATATATATATATATATATATATATAAAACAGAAGATGTCTTTGTGTATGTATGCTATTTATGCACGTCCACATTTTTCAACTGATTTTGATGAAATTGTACACACATTGCAAATTTACCAAGACAGACAAGACCAACTTTTCAATTACCAGGTCCCTACCCCATCCAGTTTTGGCAGAAAAATCAATAAAACTGAAGGTGGGTATGACTTTTTGCAAATACCAAGGCAAAGTTACATGTGAACAAAATTTTTACTTGATGAGCTGATGTTCTTTGCACTTAATGCAAAACATAGCTCATGTTACGCAGTTTATGTAGAGCTTTTGCCATTTAGCCAATAGTTTCTTCATATGATTCCATCTTAAATTGGCATTCAAACAACCTTTGATGCAAAGATTGTTTGAGAAGGATTATTGAAGTTAAAAGGGGAAAATCCTCAAAGAACCTCTTATTAACCTCAGTTTTACAGTAAACATGCAAAGAAGGAAGGGGGCATTCATGTGTTTGTACTTGCAGTTAAATCTAGCTCTGATGCTTCATCCCTGTTTTTGTTTGATTATTAGATTTGTGAAAAGTGCCATACTATTTGAAAGTTATTATGGCCATAGGAAATTTACTTAATATCTAAAACATTGAAACAATTTAACTCTGAGCAATGACCACACAAGGTTTTATCAATGGAATTCCTTTATTAAGAACAATCAAACACTTTCGAAGGACATACCATAAAAAGATGAGGAGGGGTGTAGCTTAGTATGGAAGCAGGGATACAGGCAGACATTTCTAGACAGGGGTGTGCAGTTATACAATTGCAACCATGTACACCTAGGCAACACCGGGTACCTTGGCGAGTAAATATATATATATATATATATATATATATATATACACTTTTAGTATTTGCTGTGTAATCATTAGAGTGAACAAAAGTTTAATATATTTGTTTAATACTTATGACATTACAAGTTGCATAAAAATGGGCAATTATAGACAGCTTTTTATTGTCTGCTTTAATGACAAAGAAAAATGAATAGAATCATTTTATATTTCATAATACAATCATTTAATATTTACAAAAGAGTTTTGTTTACTTCTTTCACTGTGTCATGCCAGAAAATTTTTCTAATTACAATCCATATTGCACATTTATAAATCTACCATTCATCCAGGCATTGAATAGTTTCCATATCTGGTCTGGTGCTCCTGCTGTACATCTCTAAATTCTTGACAAAATCTAAAGAAGGGTCTGTAATGTAATTGATCCTGACCAGGCATAACTTCAGTCATTTTCTCACCAACATGATGTGTCTGCTCTCTGCCTGTTCTACAAATATTTTCATGGCAACTGAGCTTTTTTCTCTGGTGTCCTGACTACATGAATTGAAGTGTGCTACTAGATTGGCAACTAGGTCTCACCATTTTACTGTTGAACTCGCTAGATGCAAACACCACTTCTAATCTAACAGTTTCTTTTCTCACACTTCCCAACTTCTCTGATAACTACAATCTGCAAAAATTGAAATGCAGCATCAATCGCCATTTTTTGTCTTATTGAACCCTGTTCCTTTTATGTATTTCCTCAATCCTCCCCACTTTCAGTCTTCTCATTCTCTTTCACTCCCTGTAACCCCCTGCATTCTAGCGGCATTGTTGCATTGCTTGGAGTGAGATGATTTAAAAAATTTATATACAATTATATTTATTAGCCTTTTAGAATTTACTGTCGTTATACAGGGTGTGGCAGAAATACCACCCATGTTTTAAAATGTCACTTGTGTGGTGCTAGTGGACTTAGCCAAGTGGCAATGATGTTACCATCATGGCTTGAAATGGTGCCTAACGTGCATTTGCTGTTGAAACATTTTTTAAGCCTGGTGAATCTGTAATTGCAACACAAGAGAACTTTTGATACTCATTTCATGTTACATCTGAATGATGCTGTTCCAGATAGAAAATTGATACTGCCATTGGTTGAAAATTTCAGGGCCACAGGTTCAGCACTAAAAGAAAACAACCTGGAAGACTTCAAAGCATTTGAACTTCTGAGTGATAGAAAACTTTAAAAATTGCCTACAACAGTGTATGGCGAATAAAGGCCACTATTTGGTGGATCTCATATTTAAAACCAAATGAATAAAAACTATAGCCCTTTGTTTAAAAAAAAAAAAAAACACTGAAATAAATTTTGTTAATAGCAGTTACTTTGGTCATTTTGTCAATCTTTAAAATGTGGGGGTGTTTCTGCCGCACCCTGAATAAGTAGCCATTAGAGTGAATGAAAGTGTTGATGGATTTGTTTCATAAACCTTACCAATTATACCATCAACTAAATAGATTTAGTCCATGGTATTTTTGGTAAACAAATCCATCAGCACTTTCATTCACTCTAATGATTACTGTTGCTAATAATTAACTGGGCTTCATCTGCAAGGTGAGGTGTTGCTTTTATTGAAAAACTGTCACCATCTTGTGCGCATTTGGCTGCAATGTATGTGCCTGTCAGTTTTAACACATGACCTACCTAGAGAGCTTGAGTAAATCAATGGTGGAAAAATGTTTAGAAGATAACAAAAAGACAAAATTTATTAAGAGCTACAAAGGACAGGAAATTGTGGAGAGCTATGATCTCTAACGTAGGGACATAGCACATAGAAGAAGAATGTTTGTATCCCAATATCACTTCACTGGTGTGCTGCTATCTTGTTTGTTTACTACTACAACTACTACTACTACTACTACTAATGATAATAATTATTAAAAAAATAAAGCAGATAAAATGTCCTGATGCAACACCAGGCATAAATATCATGGCTTCTGATCTTAACTGATTAAAGGTGTTAACATGTACATATTTTGCCTTAAGATAGGCTACTGTAAACATCCCACTCAGTACCACAGATTTGCTTGTTTGTCAGTTGCCTGAACTTAACTACTTAAGCATGACCCTTTGGGACTGACATATAGTGCATTTCTGTTAATGAGTGGTGGTAGTAGTAGTAGGGGAACATCAAGAGTTTTTTTTGTTTGTTTGTTTTGAAATGAGGTAGCCAAGGGTGACTTGGGAGACACATCTTGATATTTGGGAACACTCTCAATCAGAGGCCAACTGAATTACCTGAGATGAAGGTATTTCTAATTGAACCTCAACAGCTAAGTGATACAGTGCTTTTATCAAAACCTCTCGCCATCTTTGACGCTGATGCATGTGCCTGATATACCCTTATCCAACTGGGTATCATTATGGGTATATTAGCTTTGTATATTTGAACCCCAGCATCACTTTGTTGGCCTGCTGCTCTCTCACTAGGTGGTGGTGGTGGTAATAATAATAATTGTTACCAATTTATACTGTAAGAAGTGTTGCAACCATTCTGATTTAATCGGTTGGTTTGATTGATTTTTGTTTTGTAGCATATCAATCTCAGTGGGTTATTTAATGCCAAAATCTAAATATTTTGAACACAATTTTAAGGCTTCAACTACAGATAAAAGATCAACTACAGATAAAATGTATTGTTGGTCATTTTGCTATTAAAATGTATTGTTGGTCATTTTGCTATTAAATTGTTCTGTTGGTCATTTTGCTATTAAATTGTTCTGTTGGTCATTTTGCTATTAAAATGTACTGTTGATTATATAAAAATGTATTGCTGGTATTTTTACTATAAAATGTATTTTTATGCTTTCATAGTAGTTTGTTTTTGTTTGGAGGATACACTATTTGCTCATAGTTCAGAGCGGACTCGGGAAGATGCTCCTCAAAATTTCTAATCTCCCAATCAAAGGCCTTGCTGCTGGATGTAGCATATTATTATATCCAGGACTCATTCTGATTTAAAATGAATTATAAAATTGAGTAAGAATTGAATGTTTAAACCACAGCAATGTTGAAACCTGTAATTATATTTATGAAGGATGAAGATGCTAAATATTTGAGGGGATTTGCTAACATACAGTGTCCAGCAATAACTACAAGACATCTATCATGAATATGTTAATGCATGATGAAGTAGTAGAGCTACTAATATTAATCATAATAATAGTAGTAATAATAATAGTAATAATAAATACTAAATAAATCAAGACATATGGTCTGATAAAAACATCTTGACAAATTTAAAAAATATAAGGATCTAGAAATAGAAATTGTGCAATAATGTGGTATTTAAATACAATTCAGTCAGTTATGTGCCATGTGTGATACACGCTTAGGCGATCGTGTATCTTTCGATACATGATAGACGAGGCAGATTTTTTCCACCAGTAGGTTGCCATTTCTTTCTGCAGTAGACCAGTTGCTATCCAAGGCTATAGAACCTAATCTGTCTTGCTATTTACCAATAGCTGGGGAAAGAAGAGGATTCATACCAGTTCCAAGGGTATCAGCACCTAAGTGAATGTAATGGATTCAACTGGAATTTGAACTCGGCTCTCCAATTCCCCAATCCAAGCTGCTATCCATTACTCTACACAACTACTATTCCAGTAATAATAGGAGCACTAGGAATTATTAAAAATGAATACTGATATATAAGAAACCTCTCATTATTTGAGATACAAAAGATTCTGTTCATGATCACCATTCACATTCTCAGAAAGATACTCAATCTAATATGCTCAATAATTTTGAAAGAGAAACCATTTTTATTTTAAGTGTCAACTAAAAGACTGGGTAAATCATTGTACCAAATGGCAAATCAAGAAAACTGGAAAATAATAATATAAAAAACTTGAAAACCCTCTTACAAATAATCAAACTAGACATAAGAATGGAATTTGGCACTGAGAAAAGGTTGATTCGTTCTCTACAGCTTATCAACCAGGTTATTTAAAGCCAGAAAATATTTTTAAATTGTAAGAATTTTGGGGAGATAATAATGGTTCAGTGATACTAATTAACCCATAGCTGAGGGGAGAGAGGCACTTGCATGTAAGTGAATATAACAAACCCAACAGGAATTGGGCATGAGCCATTACACCACCTGCACTTCCAAGCATACAGCACCTTGTATTCCAAAGTGGTCACTCATCTAGACTCTATGTTGCTTAACTTTAGTAATCATACAGAATATGATGTGAGTATAAGACTCTGAGAAATGTGCAACATTTGTCATAAACAAGAGTTAAAAAGAAACAATAAAAGAAATTAAAATAACTACTCAGAAAATTATCTGGATGCTCAACTAGAATTAATACATATGTATATCTATACATCTAATCTATCTCATATATATAATGTGGACGTTGATGTCAACACCCAGCGGCGACAGTCTTTTACATGCTTAAATATAATCATCGGGTCTGACTGTCATCGCTGGGTGTTGACCTCAATGTCCACTTTTATATTTACATAATTCATATTATATTGATATTGGGCACTTTTATCCATAAATATAGCATACCTTAAAACTATAGTTTTATCATGTATATATACATAAGTTTTGTTGACATAGTTTCTTTTGAAGTTTAGAATCACAAATAAAAAAAACTGCTTTAGATAAGAACAAAGATTCACTTGTCCTCGGTAAATCCTATAATTCATGTCTGGAAATATTTCAGCTGAAATGAATTTTCATTTGGAATTTGTAATGACTTAAAATTTAGATGGCAAATTACTTCATATTAAATTAAAAGCTTGAAAAATATAGTTTGGGGCAACTTTTTATCATCTCACTTTTAGACAGTTTAAATATCCATTTTGAAAGAAATCACTAGCTTCTTGCTATTCTATTGCTACATTCCTTAGTTCCACTAGTTCTTCATGACTAAGAGTCACCTTGCCAGATATATTGATCTTCCCCATATATCCATGAAGCCATAAATTTGCATACAAAATATTTGGATTTTGGCACAGTGGCTAATGAAGATTGTCATGCTGCTGAACAAATCAACTAACCAACCTTTTCAGCATTAATGATCCATAGTGGTTGATATGACGGTGGAATAACCAACCAATCAGTCAATCCCCCACATATCCACATAAACTATGCCTCTTACTCTGTAACCATCTGTTTTGAGTAGCTCCCAGACCTTGTACTGAGTGAACATCAAATTTAAAAAAAAAAGCTTATAAATCATATAGAATAATTCTACCTGTGAAATTTAATGAAAAAAAGTTACATATAAGCTGTTCCAAGCTGTTCTAATTCTTTGATTTTTATTTTCAGTGGATGCGTAAAATGTGGAGAACACATTCTTGCTACAAACTGTATGGGGTCGATGGTACTGAATGCTCTTTTCTGATGTACCTAAGTGAGGTGAGTCCTTTTGAAATGGGAACAATGTTCTCATCCCAGGGTATCTGCCTGTGTGAGTCAGTATTTGAAAGTCTTAATTTGTATAATTGTTATGATTGGGTTGGGTCATTTATTAATCTGAAGTTAATGAGTTTGTAAAGAACAACATTTTTATTTTAAATCACCAGAAAGTTTGTTTAATTGGATATGTTATAGACAAGCGTATGGTTGCAAGAAAGAAATATGACAACAGCAGAAATAGATTTACGTGGTTTATTTCAACAGGAACGTGAGGGTTTGGGACAGCTACCTTGTGGTAAAGTTCATAAGCCGGTTTTCGGATCTGGTCGATCTCTCATAGTAGTTTCACATGTTGACGGTGGTTGGTGCTCTCCTGCTGACAGCTGCTGAACGTGACCGGTCTCCTTTCCTGGCCACCTGTTGACTGCCTGTTGAACTTCCCTGTGACCCTTTTATATAGTTTTTTTATGGCTTAACAGGCTCGAAAAATGAAGCAAGTATAATTAGGAGGGAAGCATTTTATTGGACGAAAAAATAGAACACTTTAAATATTATTTTATTTTTCGACCGAACACATGTGTCGGAAACATTTGTGAAGAAAGATAATGGTCATTTTGTGACGGGGCTTTGTCCCGTTCACATCCAGTTCTCGCTCTTGAGTATTTGCCTGTAAATCAGCCGAGATATGTCTTATTTTATTTTATAACAGATACAATATATACTCTTTTAAGCATTTCACATTTAAGTATTTGTGGAGGATAAAAGAAACAATAAATGCAGTGTTAAGTTTATAAATGACACATTAATTGTTTCTACATTTTTATGAATTGTTTTAATAGTTGATCCATATTTTGAATGTGATAAAATCTGATAATACACAGTTTTTTTTTTATTATTATTATCATGAAGCTTAGAACCATCAAAAAGCTCAGATTAGTTAAAAACTTAAGCATATTTTAAGCTTGAAGCAAGATTCAGGCCTTTTTTCTTTTCTTTTTTTTTAAAGACAAACTTATTTGAAATCCTTGCAATTTGAGTATTATTGAATTTATTGCTAACATTTTTTTGTCAAGATTTACAAACTCTACTCTCTCTGCTCTGTTTATATTTAGAGTGCATTATATTTTACCAGAATTAAATATATATAAAAACTTAAAAGATATGCAAAAAAAAACAAACAATTTTGCATTTTTTATTAAATAAGTATTTGTTACTTTAATCATCAAATTGTTTTTAAAATAGTGGGAGTATTTTGTATGTTAAATAATAAAATCTAATAAAAATTTATTGTACTAACCTTAGTAAAACAAACTGTACTTTGTACCTGCTTACTTGTTTGCACTTTTCTCCAAAATTTGATTTCAATCATTTAACATATGGCTATTTAAGAGGGTGTGATAAACAGATGGACAGACTAACAGAAATCACAGAATTTTATATATAGATAAATTTTGTTTTGTAATAAATCCCTGATCCTTGTACATTGAAATTTGAATTTATTCTTACCACACGTAAAGAATTAGTTTTTACATGGGAATGACTACAAAACTGTAAACTAAAAGTAAAATTTTCCCAAGCACATATTACCTCACCTTAAGATAATATCACTAATAAAGACCTTCAAACTGTTATTACCCCCTGTAACTTAATGTTACTCTCAAACCAACTTACAGAAAATAACTGAAATTTCTCTCATATATAATCATGAAAAAAGGGCTCAAATTTGGCAAATAGCTAAGCATGACCATTCTCAGGTAAAATTATCCGATGCTAATAAATAAAAGAAATACAAACAATTTAATAGAATCTTCCTTTAGTTCACTAAAATTGTGGCTTTGAAGATAATATTCAGTTGTCTCCCCTTATCGGCATTTTCAATTTCTCGGTTTTCAGTAGCTCACAGTCAACTAACAGAAAATAACTGAAATTTTTCACTCTCATGAAGATTATATTTTAAGCATGAAATAAGGCTCAAACTTGAGAAATTGCTAGGCATAAAATTATCAGATTTTAATAAAAAGATATAATAAAAACCGTGTAAGGTAACTGAAATTTGATAGATTTGCTTTGAATTCCTGTTTTACATAGGATGGTAGAAAAATGGATATTGCATAGTAGTATGTTTAATAAATAAATATATAAAGATATTAAAATATTGATTTGGAGCTTGAGATTGGAAAATTAAGTCAAAGCAAAACAAACAAAATTTATGTTTATCTTTTGACAAAAGTATATAACTTAGAATTAAAAGAATTGTGAAATAAAGTAGCAAAATAGCTGGGAAATGATTCAGTTATATATTTATATATAATTTTAATTTGTTCAGTGTCTTACTAAAATTTAAATAAACACTGTCATTTCCAGGTTGAATCTTGGTGCCCAAGTAAAGCTTGGCGAGGATCTTCCAGTACAAAGAAACACTTAACTGTCACCACAATTTATGTAAGTGAATTTTCTCTCTCTCTCTCCATATATATATATATATATATACATACACACATTCACACAGATGTATGCACAAGCATCTGTGCACACAATAAAAGAGGAAAAAAAATCAACCTTACACCAATAAAAAGTGCATAAATTATTTTTTAACTTAATATAAATATAACAAAAACAAGAAAATAAGTAGTCAATTGGTGCTAACTCTTGAGGACTGGACGGAGTGATTGCTGGAGTGTCCATCTACAAACAAAATTCTGGAGTTGAGATTTGGAATATAAAATCAATCAGCGAAGTGATAAATTTTATTTTGTATTAATCCTATATATATATAAATATATATATATATATATATATATATATATATATATATAAAAAAATATATATGAATCAAATTTAACTTAGTGGAAAGTTTGATAATATCGGTGATAGAGCAAGCATATTCAGTTGTATGGATATGAGTTGAATGACCCTGGGTTCCTTTTTTTTTGTGATCATCAGAGAGACTGGTTTATTTTTTAAAATTTGATCTATTTATGCTTGTTTGACTGTTTGGTGGTGGGAAGGTGAATTTACTTCTGTGTTTGTTTGGGATGTTTAAATCCCCCCCCCCCGCCTTCCACCACTAAACATAGTCAAGCAAGCATAAATAGATCCAATTAAAAAAAAAAACAGCTTGTCTGATGATTGCATTTTTTTAATACCCAAGGTCATAAACTCATATCCATACAACTGAATATATATATATATATATATATATATATATATATAATAAAAATGGACAAAGTCTAACAATTATTTTAAGACATTTTTATGTTTATACATTAATACTTTTTTTTATAGATACAAATATTTAAGTAAATGCTCTGTTTATAATAAACAGTATTAACAACATTTACCGACCTGAATGTCCAAGAAGTTTTCATAGAAAATATGCATCCTCTGACAGGAATCGAACCTGTATCCTATGCGAACCGTCATATAGCCTGATGTGCTTTTACTGATTTCACCACAGAGGAACGTTCTGGTTAGCAAGGTCGATTTTACTGTTTTTAAACTACAATTTCCATGATTTTCTCACGTACATTCATATGACGTCACACATTATAAAATGGACATTTGGATACACATTGAGCAGATATGCATGCCGATTCCAAATTTCTGTCATAGTGAATTGCATCGTTGTGCTCTTTTTCTCACAGATGGTGCCCAACTGACCCTGCTCTACTGTACAGTCAACAAAATCAAAAACAAACAATAGACATGAACAAAATTAAAAATTTACCCATCGCACCCAATATATATATATATATACATATATATATATATTCGTAACTGGATTCGTTCATTCATTCATCAGGGGGTATCAGCGAAATATATATATGTGTGTGTTGGCCATTGGCTCCTATAAAGAAGCTTATCTACCCTTTAAACAAGTCTTGTTTTTCATCCTGTGGGGGTGACATGCCACCCTCCACACCAGCAGAAAACTACCTGTCCATGCAGCACTTGTATTTTGTTACATGTTACTGATAGCAGGCCTGATCTGACCTAAATACAAATTACCTGTACATCTAATTTTTTTATCTTCTTTATATCTATTAGGGATCATGGTACCTAATATGAACCTAAATTTAAATATTAACAGAAAGACCTAACTTCACTTGATTCTTTAAAAAGAATATAAATATATCTTTTAAAAAGAACTGATATCTGTAATATGATCTCTGTATGGTTTAATTCATGTATTCTGTACAAGCAAATAGATAACTAAGTAATAGTCTATATTTCTGAGATGAAGTTTTGTATCTATTTACACTATTTACTTTGATATGCCATCAAGCAAAATAAACAAACTATAATTTAATAATCTGCAAATGACTATCAACCATTTTCTAACACATGGCTCAAAGGATAAAAGCATTGGTTGAAGTAATCCAGTGACTTGACCCAAAGAGTTGTGAGTTCAATACCTGGCCACAGCAGAGGTGAACTTGGAGAGTTGAGTTACTAAATAGGGAAATAACTGAAACTGAGATATCAAGAAAAGGCATGGCATGTGGAACTAGAACAATTTACCCCAGTGGATGAAATAGAGGGTTTTGTTCAAAATTCCAACATATATCACCTGAAGAAGATCGGAGCATACAATGACCAAAATGTTGTGAATATGACAATAAAAAAGATGAGGACAACAGTCTGAACAATGTCAATAGTGTAAATAAGGAAATGAATTAATAAGATATTAGTATGTTGGTGTGCATGCACTGTACAAACAGAGAGGTATGTTAAACACAATGAAGATATATCTTATTTATTATATATAAAACTCTAGTATCCCTTTATTATAAAAGTTTTTGCTATAAAATATTTATATGACTATATTGTAAAGAGATAAATGGACAAATTTGTTTATAATAGGTGAAGACTACAAATAAAAGGAAATATTTCTCACTAAAAAATAAAAATGCAATAAGTAGAGTACTGAAAAGTAAGGAATATTTTAAAGACGGTGTTTTCACAATACTAATGAATTTTTATTTATTATAATGTTAAATATCTATTTTATTTGGTGTGCAGATACTGAATTCAATTTCTGGAGTAGATGTCTTTGTTAATCTCTCAGTTAACAAAAATACACTTAGGTCCCATTATTCTAGAATTTAAAAATAATATCTTCCAAATTATTTTTAAAGCAATTATCAATATTAAAGTCTCAAATGTTTTTGTGTTATATATACCATAAAATGTGATAGATCATCCATCATTAATTTAACATAATAGAGAAAAGAAATTGTATGATTTAATGGCTTGTCAAAATATTAGAAAATGGCTGACAGATATTTGCAGATTATTGAATTATGGTTTGGTTTGTTTGTTTAACAGTATATCAACTCTTTATGACCCATAAGGAGTTGATATACTGTCAAACAAAATGCCAAAATTTTATTTTCTTGTGAGTTTTGATATTTTTTCCAATAATGTATTGCTGGTAAATTTTTCATTCTTTTACTATGAAAATGTATTGCTAGTAATTTTTCTAATGTATTTTTATACTTTCATGTTTTCACCTCAGTTTGAGAGTTCACTTTTTGCCCAGAACTGGGAAATTAACAAGTGCCACCACCCCATTGAATTATGGATATTATTATTTTTAGATTTTATTTTTTTTATTTTTTTTTTACTAGGCCAATATTTCCAACAGTATTGATCATTTGATGAATTTGTTGATAGACCCTAATGAAAGGCAGGGATATGCTTTTATGCGCATGAGGATTCGTCGAATGTGGCCCAAGTGGATAGAAGCAGTCAATAGTCTTGTCAGAAAACAAAATATGGACAAACGGCCCAAGAAACGAGTAAGTCTATTTTATTTTATTTTATTTTTTTACTATAATATTTTCTTTAAAAAATATTGACTCCTTCACCCTCATTGGTTTCACCTTTCATAGACTGTTTCTGACATTACCAAACCATGTGCTCATTTCATGCAATTATCTTATAGGTTTTGGTCTATAAATGCATTGATATGACCATATGCACATTTGTAACAAACCTGTATTTTTCCTACAAAAATGAAGTTATATTTTTGTGCAAGAACACTTGGTGTGATGGTTACTTTAGACATAAATATGACAGTCACCATGTAAATATTGCTCCATGGACATCAAAATTTGAATTGTCACATTTCTAATTTTTGACCAGTGAGAGCACTCGAAAGAAGATGCTTCATTTTTATATCACTAACAGACGATTTTTTTTTTTAATCATATCACCCCATGCAAGGCAGTAAAGCTACTAAGTCACAAGGGATTTGTGTGTGAAAGAATAAGAAAAAAAGAAAAACATTATTAAGGAGCAAAAACAATAAAGAGTAATCAAGAAGACAGTAGATAACAATTGACATTGCATTAAAATGTTTGAAGATCAAAGTTGGCTGGAAAGCATAGAACCGGAAGAGAATTCCACAAGCAAGAAGTGTGAGAAAAGAAACTGTTAGCATAGAAATTACGGTTACATCTAACCAATTCAACTGTGAATTGATGTGACCTTGCCACTAGTCAAGTAATGTGCTTAAATTTATAAAGTCTTACCTAGACTTTATAAATTTAAGCACATTACTTGACTATGCATCATTTTCTGTGAAATATTTTGCTTATAATAATAATTTATTTTTCAGGTTCTGATACATTTGGGTTTACTTACCAAGCAAACAGGTTGGAAATTTGCTGAAATGCAATTTAAAGGTAAAAATTTGTACATTGATATTTAAAGATAAAAAATAATTTAAATAAAACCAGATTTAATATTTGATTAATTTATGTGGTTTGTTTAAATATGGTGTTGGCTGGCTTATGTTATTGTTTTTTTCCTTTTATAATTTTGTCTGTGTTATCAACTGCCATTAAACTATTTATATAATTTTCAACTTAATATTTTCTTAGTAACAATAAATAACCTTTTTATAGTTTAAATTTTGGCAATCTTTAACTTTTTGTCCCCGCAATAAAATGGTATGTCAAAAGAATAGTTTTTCCCTTGACACTGCTATTATTTGACTCCTTTGGCAATGTTTGAAAGTGGATTTATACATTTTTTTCTTGTTCTTTGAGAATTTATGACAAAAATATTAAACACTTTATTTATTAGAATGTTTATTTACAAAAATAATTTTTATATTTACAACATTCTAAAAATGCAAACTAACTAATATAATGCAGTGTCTCTAAAACGTGAAAATTTAAATAGATAATGAGTAACTGTAATTATAAATTTAAAAAACTGATTTTACTAAATTATCGTTTTCATATTTTTGTTACAATTATTAAATAAAATTTTCAAACATGGAAACTAATTCAAGGGATGTAATCATATGTTTAACTAGTGATCATCGTCTTCTATATGCCATATCCCTCCAGGACATGAGCAATCATGACTCTCCACAATTTCCTGTCTTTTGTAACACTTAGTAAAATTTGTCTTTTTGCTATCTCTTCTAATTTCTTTTACACAAGTTCATTAGGTATGTCATTCATTGCTTTCCTCTTATCTTTAATATGCCCTGTGAGTGTAAAATTTTCCAAGCTCTCTTTCTTCATTATGTCTCCTAGGAACTTCAACTGTTTCTTTCTGATGCTATGTATAAATGTCCTTTTGATTTCCATTTTCTCTAAAACTTTGTCATTGCTCATCTCTTCAGTATTCTCAGCATCCTTCTGTAGAACCACATTTTTTTTTCTCAGCATCCTTCTGTAGAACCACATTTCTTTTTCATCTGTGAAGAGATTGTCCAGCATTCACTTCCATATAGGAAGACCAATGTTCAGTAAAATTTTCTTTGTTTCTAATGAAATTTTCCTGTTAATACCTTTTTTAGCTTTTGGCAGGCATTTTTGTTATTCCAAGTTGCAATTGAATTTTAGTGTTGCATTTTCCATCCTCTGTTTAAACACTTCCTAGATATTTAAATGTTTGTACTTGTTTAATTTTGGTATCTCCAATTCATAGTTTGCATCTTGACCTGTCTGATTTGCTGACAAACATAAATTCTGTCTTCTTACAATGATGTTTAGTTCTTTCTTCTTGCTTTCCTTTACTATCTTCAATCAGAGTTCCTGTAGTTTCCTTTCTGCTAACACTATGTTATCTACATATTTAATGTTGAGATTGTGGCTGTTAATAATGAATCCTTGTTGAACTTCTTGTTCTTTCAGGATTGCTTCACTGTAAAGTTTGAATAAATCTAGGGAGACGATACCTTAGGCTCCTTTCTATTTTTGTATATTTACTGAATTCATTTTCTATCCATATGCAGGTGCTTTACTTCCAATATAAATCTGGATTATCCTTCCTAAATAAATAAAACTTACCTAGCAGTTCAAACAGTTTTTTTGTGATATACTTTATCAAACACTTTTGCATAATCTATAAAACATAGGTATACATCTTTTTGCATTTGTATTGCTCTTTCTGATAACAATTTGAGCATAAATTTTGCATTACTTGTTCCAGTGCATTTAATGAAATTACAATGTTTTTATTTCTGTTATAATTCTGCTTCATGCAATATTCATCAGAATTCAGATGATGAGTTTTGTTATGTGGCTCATTAGGCTGTTTGTCTGATGTAGTTAGCATTTATTTGCATCTTTAGGTGATTGTCTTAGCTGTAACAAAAGATCAGAATTCTAATCCAGTGCATGGTATTGAACATTTATTTGTTTGTTTTTTTTTAAATTTTTCTTATTGTATTAACAACTGCAAAATTCAACTAGAAAAATGTGAAAAATGCATTCTGTTTTTTTCTTTAATAAGATAATTATTTTTTGATGTAATGGAATAACCTCTCACCCCCATGAGTGACTACACTATAGGTAGTAGCTACCTATAAGTATCTGTAAGTGAACAGACTACAGAGTCTAGCTAGGATCTGTTGAGTATGACTCAACACAAGACTTACACGAGAACTACTGACCTTCCAATAGTAGTACTCACTATTGGATTGACTTGAGACGACATTGTGCATAACTGTTACCTTATCTTATTGTATTGGTTTTTTACAATAAACCTTTACTTATTTTATCCACCGTGTATGTCAAGTATATATTCCTATTAGCACTGAATATAACATTTTTATATACTCTTGGTCTTGCATCATGTAGCTAAAAAGAGCCTTTCTACTGTGAAAGTCCAGTGAATACTGAAAATATTTGTTTAAATAAAGTTCAAACCATTTTCAGTCTAGCTTTCTTGTTGAGTTATACTATAATAATTTTCTTAATGGGAGAACTTCAGATCTGTAATTATTTTATGAAACAACATAAAGTTAACAATAAAGCATGATGTGATATAACATTTACTCAGCCATGTAGCAAATTTAGTTTTAAATAAATCACTTGCCTAAAATTATTGATTGCATTGGTTTTTTTTCATCACCATAAATCATAAAATTCATCCAGTGTTTAATATTTGGTATTGTATTTGCATTGTCTATAGAAAAATTCTGTATTCTAACAAACATTTTCATGTAAGTTTTTATAACTGTCAAAATAGTCTTAAATATACTTAAATTTTGTGTATTTAAGCAGCAAATTTTCTTCAAGGCTAATATTAATTTTTCGGATATTATTTTACAAACTATAAATAATCCTTCTTGGACAAGGAAGAAATTCCATCAGAAATTGTCTGAAGTTCATTACAGAGGAAAAGTGCAAGAAATATGGTCCAACCTTTTAACTTTCTTAAATCATCATCAGGGTAGATAGAGATAACTAGTGAGTTTCATAGAACTGGTGAGTGTTGTGACATAGGCAAAGAGTATTGTGACATAATTATATTCACTTACGTTCAAATACCCTTGGAAAAGATATGAATCCATAGCAGGGCAGACTGGATCCTAAAGCCTTGGTTGGCAACCAGTCTAGGAGAAGGACAACTCTGCATTAAATAGCCTCCCCAACTTGCAATTGGCCAAGAGTGGTGTGTATGGTTATACCCCTAAAGACCTGTTCAATCAGTATGGTTCCTCCAAGAGGAGTGAGTAGGCCTTGGCTTTGCATTTATTACAAAGTTTTTTTGTTTGTTTTTTTTTTTTTTTTTTTTTTTTTTTTTTTTAAATATAAGTAGCTAGTATCTATTTACTTATATCCACCCTATAAAAACTGATTTGTTATGGAACCCATTTAGCATGGTTAGGCTGTGGACCTTTATTCCTCAGTGGGGGCCTACATGGTTAATATACATACATAAATGATGCTGATTGTGAGTTATCTTGAGCCAACAAGTTTATTTGCAGTGATACCTTTTAATATAAAAACAATGTTAAGACTTCATTTGAAGCTATAAAGTAACTCAAAAAATTTTTATTGCCTAAGTTGGCTATTATTACGTCGGTGTTTAAAGTCAAATTTTGTAATTGACCTCTGGCAGTCAAATTAAGATAGCATGAAACTAAATATATTCATGGGCAAAGTTATAACTATTTTTATTGTTTCTGTTTTCATTTTACAGGTGGTCCACTTGGTGAATTAGTTCAATGGAGTGACTTGATCTCTTGTTTATACCTGTTGGGTCACAACATCACTATAACAAGTGAACTAGAACAACTAACTGGGTAATCTTTTTATTTATTTTTTAATCATTTCACCAAGTATAGGTGACAAAATCTACTAAGAAGCAAAGGGTTACTGAGTGTGAAAGAAACAAGGAGGACAATAAAAGAACAGGATTCAAAGAAAAAATGATGATTGATATTTCATTTAAAATTTTTGAAGATTGTAGTTGACAGGGAAGCAAGAATCCAGAAGTTTCACAAGTGATGAGTGTCTGTGAAAAAACTATTAGAATAGAACTTACAGTTACTTCTAGAAATTTCAATGGTGAAATTATAAGACCTAACTACCAATCAAGTACTGCACTTAAATTAGAGCAGTTGAGGTACCAAAGAGGAAAGCTCATTCAAACAATTACTTTCTGTTATCTTGCTTCTGTTTGGAAATCAAAACTTTACCTATGTCAAGAATGTTTAACCAATTCAGAGCAAGTGATGAGATATCTGGCAAGAAATTTCTTTGTTCTGGGTTTTCTTACTTAAACAATAGTAATTCAGAATAATTTGTAAATGGTGGTGAATGCTGTGAAAGCAATGATTTGTATTGGAGCAGCTGGTTTATTTCACCAGTATGACAGGACACAAAAATATCAGAGTGGTCATAAAGTAATTATATTTTACCAGAACAAAAATATAAAAATAAATCTTAAGTTAAATTTATTTAAATATTATTTACCAAAACTGTAATCCTTTTCATTTTCAACTCCATGTTCAAAGAAATCTGGGTTTTTCAAAAAAAAAAAAAGATAGTTTTCAACTTCTTTGTTTCTAAATGTTTTGCCACTTATGAAATATTTTAGTAACCAAAACAAATGAAAATCTGTAGTTACTAAATTTAATGACTATACAGCATGTTGAAGAGCTGTCTGTCCCGACAATCTTACTTCTTTTGGATTTCTCCTGTAGATTGTATCCTTGCATTGTCATCATTAACAATAAAACCTTTTCTATTTACCAAAGAACAATAGTTTCAGTGTCCTGCTTTATTTATCTCATGAAATTGCTGGCAATAAATGCCTGCAGTGGTTCTCCTTTCATATAAGTTGTAATATATTACACCTTTCCTATTTCACCAGATACAAAGCAAGAACTTCAGTGTATAGAGCCCTGGTTTTGATGTTGACACTTGTTTTTCACAGTCTTTTTTCATTTACTGTTGACATGCAAAACCCATTTTTCATCACCTGTAATAAAGCAATAGCAAAACTGAAAAGTTTTCATTCCTAAGCTGTTGCAGGTGGTAGAATGTTTTGCTTGATTCTCATTTGAATGTTGGTGAGGAACCTAAATTCCCTCTGCAAATTTTTTCAGACTCTGAAATACACTACACTGTCAGATAGAAGAGATGATGAACTAATTTAAGACACAGTTTCCTACCATTTGGCCTTGTTCGGTTGTCTCATAATTCATGGCAGTGAAATATGTAATTACTTTGTTAACATCTTAATATCTTTGTCTCAAGATGTAAATTTTTTTTTTTTTTATGAATCTGTATATATGATTTTTCATAAACCAGAGCACTGTGCAATTTAAAATGATTTTGAAAGTTTTTATTATAGTTATAAGCTTAATAAATACAAGGCGACAAAAAAGCATGCAGGCAAATACATGCACACACACACACACACACACACATATATATATATATATATATATATATATATATATATATAATAAAAAGGCTTAAACACTAATATTAAATGGTCATAATTTATTCCATTGGAATTGTAAATACGATCCAATTCATCAGACCTACAAATTCAAAAAGAAAACAGAAAAAATAATTCCGGAAATAAAAACAGAATTTAGAGAGAGTGTAAGTATGAGGAGGAGGGAGAATAAACCTTAACAGAGAGAATTTTAGGAGAGATGGGTGGAGGGGGTTTAAGTAAGAGAAAAATGAATGTTGCTGGATGTCTAATGCATAAAGATACATTTCGTGGTGACATACACACACCATAGACAATCTAATGTTAGAATAAGAGGGAGGGAAAGACGAGGTGGGGGAGAGAGATGGGGCGAATTCTAATCATTTTTATATAAGGGGGTGCTGAAAAAGTTTCAGTATGATTCCTTCCCAAAATATGACCACCAGGCCAAACATCAGAACTTCTTTTTATAGGGGAATCCCTTCTTGCTGAAACCAAGGACTTTTCAGTACTCCATCATAAAGTATTTGTTAAATAGAATGACCAATGATTATCTACAGGTTAAACAGAATGACTAATGATTGATTGCTTTTCTTTTTTTACTAATTGATCACCCAATACAAGACCAAAGAGCCACTCAATGTAGAGGGTTAAATTAAATTGGTTGTTTCAGAAATGTAAGAGAAGAAAGTATGAAGTACAGATTATAAGGATAAGTATGAAAAATAACAATTGACCTTAGACTTGAAAAGCTTAAAATTTTAGTGGTCAGGGTTGTGCAATGATTCATAGTTCAAAATATGAGTTAAACTATTAAATCTTTTTTTTTTTTCATTCTAGCATTCTGTCCAAACTGCCATCTGTGTTATCCCCATGCCAAGCTAGAAAAGATTTACCTGTTGATATCATTTACACAGACTTAGTAGGATTGAGACAATTCAAGAAACATGTAAAAGGTGGATATGGGAAATTCAGGTGAGTATCTTTTACACATATATATATATATATATATATATATATATATATATATATATACACTTTAAGAAATTTGACAAATGGAAAACATTTCATTAAAAATGGATTTGATTATGTGTTTTACCATTCAAGGCTTCATCAGATCCAAAATTGAAAGAAAAAAATGTGTATCTGTATGTATGCTTAAATAATGAATCTTTTCTTAATTCTTTTTCCCTGAGCTGGCATTTCTTGTAATTAAAGAAAAAAGAAAATGAGTGACTTTTGAAAAAGCCATGAAGATTTATTGTCTTTTCTGTATAATTCTTAGTTATATCAAAAGTTATTAATATATTTTTACAGCTTTTTTTTTGTATTGAATTAAAGACAAATCCTCATCTCATTTTCAGAATGGCTCGAAAGCAAGAAATTCATGTAGTCTTTTTTTTTTTTTTTTTTTTTTTTTAAATGAATCCAAGGCAAATTCTCATACAATCTTTCAGAAGGGGTTGAAAGTAACAGATTTATGTTTTTTGGTTTATCCATGTGTTTTCCATGTCGACAATATATGTTTTTAAAATAGGATTTCTGTATCCTGTTTTAAAAACATTTACTCTCATATTGGTTTTCTGATTTACACCTTTTTATCCAGGTATCGCTTTGTGACCCTCACTATCTTCTCAGCATTTGCTTTTTTCTACCTAGATTTATGTATGCTAGAAATTAAACTAAGCACAACTGACTATTAAAGGATGAATAATTTTTGCAGATTTTGATGATATTCTGGTGTCTTTTTTCTGTATTTTTTTTGTATTTTTTTATCAAATCCATGAATTTGTTTTGCCCATGCTTTCTCAAAAAACACTATATAAAATTCACTATTTTTTATTCATAACTAGCAGTAGAGCCCAGCGTTGCTCGGGGATGAAACAGTAAGAGATAGATCAAGTATCAACTATCATAAAGACTGAAAAATAAAATTGACAAAGATTATTGCTTAAGGCTGACGGACACGCATGTCTTAATTAGTTTTTTTTTTTTTTTTTAGGAATTGGTCAAACTCAAACAAAAACATTGTTTTTAATCGTTATGAGTCTACCGATTGAATAGAATTTTATTATAAACAATTGTCTTGTAAGTGGAATTTTTAAAGCATTCTGAATATAAAAATAAAAAAAAAAAGTGTGCAAGACAATAAGAAACACTACCTAAAAAAAAAAAAGTGAAGTTTTGTTGAAATCGGTTGAAAAATGTAAGAAATCCGATCCCATATATAAACGAATACATGCACACAAACAACCTGGTTTTTTATAAGTATAAATTCGATATGAGTTGTCCCCTTTCATTCAAAAGTGATGCCTCTTAATTGTTTTCAAATTGATTTCATGCAAAAACAATTGTACTTTTCCAATTTTTGGCGCTGTCAGGACCACCGCAAGGTAATTTTACGTAGTCCTGTGAAGTTTTGTTGAAATCGGTTGAAAAATGTAGGAAATCTGATCCAATATATAAACGTACAGAGACACACACACACAACCTGGGTTTTATAATAAGTATGATGTTGAATGTGTTAAAATTATTCAACTTTTTAACAGGAAAAATCTAAAGTTGATGTTAAAAATTGACATAAAACATTATTGACTTACTATTATGACAGGTTTCTAATTCGTATTTAAATACATTGAATTTATTTTCAATTTTTCTAGTTGAATTGTTCACCTATTGCATATGGTCCATTATTGTTCATAATTCGGCTACAATAAAATATATATTTTATATGAATATTACCTGTTATATTCCATGCTAATAGGAATATATACTTGAACAACATGGATAAATAAGTAAAGATTTATTGTAAAAACCAGTACAATAAGAATAAAGGTAACAGGTATGCACAAGGTTGACGCAAGTCAATCCAGTAGTGAGTGCTACTATTGGAAGGTTGGTAGTTCTCACATAAGTCTGAGTCGTTCTCAAGTGATTCCAGCTAGACTCTGTATTCCATTGACTTACCG
This sequence comes from Acanthosepion pharaonis, assembly GCA_903632075.3. Classification (NCBI taxonomy): domain Eukaryota; kingdom Metazoa; phylum Mollusca; class Cephalopoda; order Sepiida; family Sepiidae; genus Acanthosepion; species Acanthosepion pharaonis. The sequence continues at coordinate 86,189 of CAHIKZ030001905.1, forward strand.
ATACTTTACTAATGGGGGTGACAGGCTATTCCATTACATCATTACCTCATGAAAATTGAGATCTAGTACATTGGGGGGGTATATCATAGATTATGGGTGGGAGGCTCAAGAGACTCTTGCACTGGCCCTGACTTGATCTATTCTCTCAGTAACACTGGCATTAATTTTTGACCACTGACAATCTCTTTTTGCCTGATGTTTAGTTTAAAGCATACAGACTGGAGAATCTTTCTAAAATAAATTTTAAGCCAATCTTCATTATTTATTTTATCAATTTTTCCCATACTGTTACATTTAATATTTGTAAAAAAGAAAATAATTAAAACTAAATGGGGGAGTAGCAGTAATGTCAGTGGGAATAGTAAAAAAAGTTTATATATACTGAGTTCAAATGCAATCAGTAATAAAATATAATTGTGATTGCTTCCTTTTTATTCCTACCATCAGAATTTACAGTGTTGCTATATTTGTAATTATCAGTAACAGTGATATCACAGGTAGGATTTATTAAATTATACCTGCAGTATCACTTGGCAACATAAACAGATTGTTTTATATATGATATTAGACAAGAATGCCTATTGATATATGCTTTTTTCCATCATTATTTAATCGAAATTTTAAATAATAAAATTTGTACTTATGTAATTAACCAAATTAAAAGTGACAATACTTTGATCTGATATAATTGTATGTATGTGTCATTTTTAATAATCACAAGGAAAAAATTTTCCCCTCCTCACACACAGTTGTATATTTGACTATCATGATGTAAAATATTTTCAGTTTTTATTCTAAATACTGTATATAGTTGGGACAAATTCTTTTGTGTTTCTTTTTTTTTTACTGCTTCCATATTAATAATCATTAAAGTAAACGAAAATTTCTATTTGTTCCAGAAATCCTACCCATGATATCACAGATTATATAAAAAATATTTAAGTTATTTATGGAATGATCTCATGAGCACATTTATTTAAATCTTATATTTTTATTTCTTTTCTTTCTAGTTGTTTGTTAAGAATTGTTGATTCCTTTGGAACTGAACCTGCTTATAATCATCGTGATTTTGCACGACGAAACAAACTACTGACCACCTGGGGTGGACAGGATCTCCATCCTCAGCAGTTTTTTACTATGTTCCGTAAGCATGCACTTTCTTTAATCTTGTTTAAAGTTGCTGCAAATATTAAATTTGAAAAAGGTTTTTTTTTTTTTCTTGAGCATATTGTGAATATATTTATAAACTTTCAAAAATGGATATTCTATAAATTGCTGTGCGTTTTAAATGATTAAAGTAAATTAGTTATTGTCAGTAGGGAACTGGTAACTATTAAAGTCTAGAGTATCATGGTACAACACCATAAAGTCAAATCAGTTTGTACTCTCAAAAATTTCACTGATTTTATTTTTTTAAATTATTGATGCAAAAGTTTCCAGTAATTTTTGTAACTTTTATAACTTTATAGCATCAATATTCAATTTTTAAAATATTTTCCTTAGCTTTCTATGAATTCCCATTACCTTTCAGGTAAATTATGTTCTGTCATAAAAAGAACAATTTTGAAGAATTCTTTGAGGATTTGGGGGGTATCTTGGAACCATTAATCAAAGAGTGTTGCATGAAGTGAAACAAATGAAAGTCAATGCATAATTTATTAATTTATCAATAAAATTGGTACAACTTAAATAGTGTAGTCCACTTGTAATAAATAAGGAAAAGATTTTTGGAAATAATTTTTCTAGATTAGCATTCATTAGACATTTCTTAAGCTATGACACTTGTCAGAATTTAAAAATATTGATCTTTTTTACCATTTTAGAAGAGTGTGGGGGGTATCCTGTTCATAATATTGATACAGTGTTAAATCATTCCCTCACATTTTAGTTTTCTGGCTTTAGCAATTTTGTATACAAAGACACTTTTTTTCTTTTCTTTTTTATTCTTTCCTTCTTTTTTTTTCCTTTTTTCTTTTCTTTTCCTTTTTTTTTCCTTTTTTCTTTTCTTTTCCTTTTTTTCTTTTCCTTTTTTTCTTTTCTTTTCTTTTTTTTCTTTTTTTTTTTTTTTTTTTTTTTTTTTTTTTTTTCTTTTCTTTTTTTTCTTTTCTTTTTTTTCTTTTCTTTTTTCTTTTCTTTTTTTTCTTTTTTTTTTTTTTTTTTTTTTTTTTTTTTTTTTTTTTTTTTTTTTTTTTTCTTTTTTTTTTTCTTTTTTTTTTTTTTTTTTTTTTTTCTTTTTTTTCTTTTCTTTTTTTTCTTTTCTTTTTTTCTTTTCTTTTTTTTTCTTTTTGCAAAAAGTTTTCTTTTAAATAAACATACAGATATATACATTTTTAATTAAAGGACAAAAATTTACCTCAATTAATAAAAGTATATATATATTTATTCTTCATTAAAGATAAATATCTATTCTTCAATGTTTGTAATTCAGCATGAAATGACCCATAAGATTGATGTGCCCGTAAACAATACTTTACCTTACCCTCAATATGTGTGTATGTGCTTTGGACCCTCCAAAAAAAAAAAAGTTAAAGACTCTTATAAAATTCATTAAAAATAAATACACATATCAATGATGTTTCAAACTTGAAATATGTAAATAACAACTAGTTCAATAACTCTGTAAAAGTTAGAGATCAATATGTGACAGTATTTATATTAGGAAAAAAACATTGCTTCTAAATTGATAAGAAAATAATATTCTTTTTATTATGACAAATGTTGTTGCTTGATGATGGTCCAATAAATACTAGTCTACAATAATTATCCCCCACCACCTATTTTCCATATTTTTAACATGTGGACCAGTCAGTTCTGTAAAAGTCAGCAATCAATTTGACACTATCAATAAAATGATATAAAAAAAAAAAAATCAGTAGGTTTTTATTCTAAGTGTCACAGCTTAAGGAAGGTTTGAATTTTACAAAATTTATTATTTCATTCATAAAAATAAAATTCTGCTGGCCTGCCACAGAGCCATGTTCTATATCTTCAGTACCAATGGCCCGTGTTTGAGAACAGGTAAAAATCAGAATTTTGAGTGTTAATTTTCAAGTTGACCAAATGTTCTCCTATTGGAAGATAATTTCAAGCTCCCTGCTTTTGTCCTTGTGCAATGCTAAACAAAGATTAATAAAGATAAAGAACTAAATTTTGACTAAAGTTAGTATTTGTAATTTTAATTTTATCTGTTGATGAAATGTTTACTCTCAGTTCCTTTTTTGATATTTTAATTATTTTTGTAACTTTTTTTTGCTTTTCTTAGCCCATACACCTGACAATTCCTTTATGGGATTTGTTGTTGAACAACATTTGAAAGATGCAGTGTTACCAAATGTTGTGAAAAAGAATCAAGCAGTTGTTTATGGCAAAAATGAAGCGATGTGGAAGGTAAATGTTTTTTGTTTTTTTTTGTTTTGTTTTTTTTTTGGTTATTTTTTGTTCTTTTTTTTGTTCTTTTTTTTTTCTTCTTTTTTTGTTCTTTTTTTTTCTTCCTTTTTTGTTCTTTTTTTTTCTTCTTTTTTTGTTCTTTTTTTTGTTCTTTTTTTTCTCTTCTTTTTTTTGTTCTTTTTTCTCTTCTTTTTTTTGTTCTTTTTTTCTCTTCTTTTTTTCTCTTCTTTTTTTTGTTCTTTTTTTTGTTTTTTTTTTTGTTTTTTTTTTTCTTTTTTTTTTTTTCTTTTTTTCTTCTTTTTTTTGTTCTTTTTTTCTCTCTTTTTTTTTTTGTTTTTTTTCTTCTTTTTTTAATTTTTTTTCTTTTTTTTTCTCTTCTTTTTTTTTCTTTTTTTTTCTTTTTTTTCTTTTTCTCTTTTTTTTTTTTTTTTTTTCTTCTTTTTTTTCTTCTTTTTTTAATCATGAAAAAAGAAACTGTTGGACATTTGGGTTACTACTAACTGTCGACGTCCTTCTGCCACCTTTACTGTCATGTCTATTATCTAGGGTGAGAGTAAAAATTGGGTTGGGTTCTAACCATTTATTCAACTTAAATATAATTGTAGCAATGCTGAAGCTATAGTTTGTAATGGGCATTGTTGAGGTGGAAACATTTCAAAAGAAACCAATTCGGCATTTTCAAAATGAATAGATTTCAAAATGTTCACAAGAAACAGATTAAACACATGGCTGAATCTTATACATTTATATAGAACAACGTAAGCTCACAAAAGAAAGTTATATTTATGTATATTCAGATAGTTGAAAAAAATGGAAATAAAATTACTCATAGTGTGTGTGTGTGTGTGTGTGTGATGTCTATGGGGTTTGTTTGTGATGTAATGAATATGTATACACCTGGGTTCCCCCTCACAGTAATATGATTGGCTGCTGTCAGCCATAAATACAGACTGATGTGGAGGTACAGAGATGATGCCTATTGGCTACACCTATAGTTTTCACCTATTGCCTACCACTACGACAAGGACCAGTCCATTACAGTTACCTGCTAGATTGTCCTACTCGGTTACAGTAGTCCAAAACCACTTCGAACAAATATGTTCCTTTTCGGGACATATCAGTTTGAAATTAAGAAGTTTACTATCCAGGAAGTGTCTCCCTGGTAGGAAAGAGTCCTGTTGTTATCACTGCTACATGCCAGAGGGAAAGAAAAATAGTTATGGTCATTCTTTTATAGTCTTTAAACAGTGCCAACTAGTGATGTACTAGCAGAGAAAGTGGAAGTAATCCTCATATAATAAATCCTGTCCAAAATCTTTTTTTTTTCTTCCGTCAATGGTGATTTATTCATCAAAGAGAGCATAGACATTCAAATATATCCTTCAATATTCTAGAATATATACTGTGAGTTACCTCCACATGGCTTTGCCAGATTTGTCAAGACGCTGTTAGGTGATACTGTTAAACAGCTATAAAAATGGGACAGTTCCTGTTTTCTTTCTTTTTTCTTTTTAGAATGTAGTAGAAATAACACCAACACAATGCTTGTCTCTCCAGCATGGGGATATCTTTCCCCTTAGTGATTGAACTCTAACAAACACACACAATTTCTAATACATTTCAGTTATATTTGGATGCATACTAGTGTATTTTCTCTCCTTTGTTAATCAGTCAATTGTTATATAGAAACACACAAAAATATTGCCTTGTTAAATTTTATTATATTTCCTACTGTAAGTGTAAGCGTTCTCAAAGCAAATTTGTCACAGATTACTTTCACAATGTGTGTAACCAGTCAGGAAAATAAGTCACTCTCCCAGCAAACGCCATAGCCAAAAATGCCCGAATTTTCCTTCTTCGGCAGATCGCACACAAAACACGAACTTTTTTCCAGGGTACCTGATTATTACTTTCACTACACTCCCCCTGTCACATAAGTGACACTCTCATGTGCGGCCTCTTTATTCTTAAGCTTCTCCGGATGAGGCGACTGTTGGAGGAGATTGTGTGTTATGTTCTGAGGTTTCTTCTGATCTGACAACCTCATGCGCAGAGTCTTCATCATCTGAAGAATGTTCTGAAGATTCTTCTTCTGAGGATTCTTCTGGTCTGACAACCTCACGCACAGTCTTCACCATCTGAAGAGGTGCTAGCCCTACCTCCAATAGTAATTATTTGTTCACTTTCTGAGCACTCACTGCTAGTGTCCTTTGTTGACGTATCTGTACCTACATAGCGACGCAAGTCCTTTATGTGTCTTGGTATGCCATCAACCAGCACAGAGCACGAGTTACTTAGTCCAGTGACATGCCCCACCCGGTACCGGGTTGTACACCGGCTATGTGGAGCTTTCACCCACACGTGATCGCCCAAGTCATACGGCGCATGTTCGTTTATCCGTTCAGTTGAACACGTTGCGTCAATGCCTCGTAGCCGGACTTTGTACTGATAAATCATGTTGGCTGGTGCAGTTGAGGGCGATACATTATTGTCTCTCGGAGTAACATTGTACCAATACACCGCCTCCATTATGGAACACTGCTTCCTAGCAGCGATTTTTTGATGCTCCGATGACATCGCCGATTATGCCATTCCCTGATGGGACATCGCGCTAGCAAAATCTGAGGGTACTCCTACGAATCCACAAAATCTTTGAATAGTCCACTGCGGAATGCAGTGTCGTTGTCAGTGAGGAGTTCCGTCGGAGGTCCACATTCAAAGAACAATGACTCCAAGTGGTCAATGACGCTTGCGGAATCCTGTCAACGCAGACGCTGCCAAATAGTGAACCGGGTTGGGCCAAAATCAATCAGGGTTAAATAGTGATGTCCGTTATAATGGGTGATGTCCATTCCAACACGGTGCCACACCTTGCTTACACTCACTTGTCCTTTTTGCCATTGCACAGGTGCTGGGTCAATGGATTGACACTCCTTGTATCCTCTGACCACTGCCCTGACAGCAGCTTTGGATACGGAGGGATAAATCTGCCTCACGAAATATAGAGTCCGTTTTACACCAGGATGTCCGCTTTGGCAATGCACAGATTTTAGTAAATCTGAGTTATGGTTGCTTGCTGATGTTACACAGACATGTCCTAACGGCTCTACCTCTTTCTTAATAGCGTCAAGCCATTTTTGGGGTACCCTTGTTAAAGTATCGGCCTTGTTCTGCTGTGATCTGACCAGCTGTATGTCTACGGATAAGTGGTATTCAATTACCAACTTTCCCAGTGTGTCTAGCTGCCTTCGAATGAGCATCTCGCTCGCAGACTTTGTACGTATCCTAGCCTTCCCTGTAAGAGTGTCTGCTATCCACTTATACACGCATGCGGAATCCGTGAATAAATGCAATACCTTTGCATTCCATTGAAGGGCCGCAGTGACTCCCCTGATAACAGCATCTAATTCTGACAGGTTGATATGTTGTGTATCCTTCTCGGGACGCAACCAACACGCATCTTCCACGACAGTTTCACCTACTTCAAGAGACACTCTTGTTGCAAGGGAGCTCGCGTCGACCCAGACGTTAAATTCACATCCATCAACGCACCATTTACCACGTATGGGGTCGTCTTGACGCACCCTAGTAATGACTTCCGCTATCATGTGTCTAAGGGGAGCATCATTTGTTGTGTCATCCCAGCCGGAAGTGACAGCAGTCACCCTACATTTAATAAATGCAGTTGCAATGCGAATCCACCCGCCCACGGGAAAATGTCCCACCAGCTTTCCACATAACGAAAACATGCTGCGTCGGGTCATGTGTTTGGGAATGTCCGGGAGCTCACTTCCACGTTTCCAGTAAAGCATGTTGTGCTCCCCCAGACCTGCAAGCCGAGCACACGAGCACCATCCTCCAGTCATTCTGGGTTCTTACATTCGAGCACAAAGTCAGCAAGATGCTTTCTCACTTGTGAAGCAGGTACTAAGGTTTCGTTGATGTAGATGTCATCAATGTAACACCCTTTTGCAAGGCATGAACACATTTTTTCATCTTCCAAACTATAGGTTAAATAACAAGATAGATTAGATTCTCTAGCCTTGGATGACAGCCAGTCTAGAACAAAGACAATTCTGAATTCATGGAGAAGTCAATGAGAAACTATTCCACTATCTTTCCTTGCAAGAAATTTTAAACTGATAATAAAGAAAAGGAAAATTTGGAGATCTATGATAGCTTACATCCTGAATGGACATGGAATTTAAAATAAAGGATACAGGCTTATAGCCATATCATGTTGAAACAAAGTTAAGCAATGTCAAACCTGGTTAGTACCTAGATGGGTGACTGCTTGGAAATGCCAGGTGTTTTAAACTTGGATGTGCAGGTGGTGTAATTGATAATGGCTCAGAATTATTAATCGGAATTCCTTTCCAATTCCATTTGGGGTCATTACATTCACTTTTCTCCCCCTCAGTTATGGGTTAATTAGTAAGACTTTTATCACTAAAAACATTAACCAAAAAAAAACAAAATTTATGTAAATATTTTATGGCTTTAGATAACCTGGAATGGGTTGATAAGGTGTAGAAAATAAATCAATCAAATACGGATTAGCTACACAGGCATGTCTTTTAGATTTATTTACATTCTCTGGAATATAATGTATAGAAACTACAGTGGCCACAAAGTAAGGGATCAGTTTATATACTGATTGTAATATAGAATTGATCCTCCACTTTATATCCATATTATAATTTCTTGTTTGTTCATCAAATTCTGATTAAGTATGAATCCACATCTTCCCCCAGCTATGGGTTAATTAGTAAGACTTGTTCCACCAAATCATTATGTACAAAAAAAAAAAAACAATTCTTACAATGTAAAGATATTTTCTGGCTTTTTAAATAACCAGCTTAAAAAAATGAATCAATCAATAAAAAAAATAAAGGGTATAAAATTTCAATATCTGTGCTTTTTGTTTGAATGTTTAATTCTTTTGTCTTCTTTCAGGGAAAGACAAGATATTTAAATGTAGTGAATGAATATGCTGAGGTTCATGGCACCGTTTATTTGGAGTCGAAACAAAATCGTAGTCATTTCATTCCACCCTACGTAAAAAACCATGGCTTATTGAAAGGGGAAGAGCTGCATAGTTTACTTCGGGAATCAAAGGTTTGTATCTTGGACATTTTTTTGCTTTTGTCTTTCCTTTCAATTTTTTATTATCTCTTGATAAAAAAATATAAGACAATAAGTATATATTTCCTAATACTGACCATATATAAATCAGACATTTTTTTAACCATTTTACCCCCAAGTAAGGCTAAAGCCACTAAAACGCAAGGACGAGAGAATATGAGAAAAAGAAAATATTACTAAGGAGAGAGAACAATAAAAAAACAGGAATTAAGAAGACAGAAGGTAACAATTGACATTGCAATAAAATTTTTGAAGATCAAAGTTGAGTGAAAAGCAAGAATCTGGAAGAGTTCCACAAGCGATAAGTACAAGAGAAGAAACTGTTAGCATAGAAGATACAGTTATATCTATCCCTTTCAGCTGTAAGATGATGAAACTTTGCAGCTAATCTAGTAATTCATTTAACTTTGTAAAATCTAGGTACCTAGATTTTACAAATTTAAATGAATTACTAGTAATTCTAATAATTCATTAATTATTACTAATAATCTAGTAATTCATTTAAATTTGTAAAATCTAGGTACCTAGATTTTACAAATTTAAATGAATTACTAGATTAACAAAAGGGAATAAAAATGTATATTTATATATATATATATATATATATATATATATATATATATATATATATATATATCAAACAGATGATTACTCATACCTCTAAATACAAAAAAAAACTTCATAGGCAAATTTAAATCAGCACTAAACAAATCAACCCACCACACACACCATACAGTCATAGTGGTAAACACATTAGTTGGACCAAACACACATACAAAATGCATGTAGTCACTATATATGTTTCCTAACAATAATATATATATGGAGAATGAATATATGGACACATACTGGCAAAAACAAACACACTAGATGGACCACACGCACCCAAATCCTACACACCATACAAAGTGTGTGTACACACACACACACTATTTCCTTGTAATAATACAATATATATGTATGAAAAAGAATATATATATATATATATATATATATATATATATATATATATATATATATATATATATATATATATGCACACACACACACACAAGAATAGAGGAGGAAATGAAGGGATACACAGGGACATAAAAGAAAAGAACAAAGACCTTTCTTTCCTTTTCTCTGACCAAATTTAATTGTATAAAACAAAGTAACATCTTTCAGCCAGTACAAAATGGATTCAGCTGACTACTACTACACACAAAAGACAATGGTTAAAAGACTTAACATAGAAAGAAAAAATTAATTTCTTTAAATAATATGTGGAAATAACCATTTTTGGCCTGATGAAGGTCAGAAGATCCGGAACACATGTAGCAAAATATACAGGAAAGATGTATGACAAATTGAAAAGTTTTTGTGACACATTTCATTGTTAGGACGTTTTCCAATTTGTCATAGATGTTTTCTTTCAAAAACTGAACCGTTCTTGATTTATAAAAATTTATACATCATTATTCCACACATATATATATAAATATAGATAACTAGACTCGTTTCGAAAAACCCTCGAATTTTTGATTTGCTAATCAAATCAATCTCGAGGGGAAAAAAAGGTTTTAAAAAAAAAGAAAGAGCTACAAACATGAACTTCTGCCGACAAAAAAATCGCACAGATGCAGGTCTGAAGCCCAAAGAAAAAACCCCGATACGAGTAACAACTAACTAACAAAAGAGCTCAATACAACCGTAGAGCAGACCTAGATAAATAAAAGGAAAATAAGGAATAATAACATGCAACAACAAATTGCTAAAAATACAAAAGAAATAAAGGAAGACAAGAATATTTACGTAAAAGCTGATAAATCTAAATTCTTATACAAAATGAGCCCCAATAATTACAAAAAAATACTACATAAGGAGGTAATAAAACATTATATAAAAGCTCCTAATAACATAGAGACTAAAATTAACAATGAGGCTAGCATCCTAATTAATAAATTTGAATTAGGAAATCGAGTTGAAAAAATAAACCTAAACACTTGCTTTATCACCATAAAAGATCATAAAAGTAACTTTATTAATAATCCGGAATATAGACTTATAAACCCTACTAAGACGGAATTAGGCAAAATAAGTAAAATAGTTCTGCAGGATATATGTAAATCCCTTAGAACTTTCCTTAATATTAACCAATGGCAGTCTACTAAGGATTGCATTAAATGGTTTGAAAATTACAATAAAAATAAAAAGTGCTCATTTATTAGGTATGATATTAAGGAGTATTATCCGTCTATTTCAGAGAAAACGCTAAACGAAGCCCTTAGCTTAGCTAAAGAATACATCCAAATTTCTGATGTTAAAATAAATCTAATTAGACATTGTAGAAATACATTGCTATTTCATGATAATACTTTATGGATAAAAAAAGAGAATATTAACGGTTTTGACAACCCTATGGAAGCGTTTGATGGGGCAGAGGTGTGCGAGATACTAGGGTGCCTGCTGTTCCATAGGCTTAACGAATATATAGACTTTAATAACCATGGGTTGTACCGCGACGACGGTTTAATCATAGTGGACAATAGTAACCCTAAAAAAATGTGACAACATTCGTAAAAAAACTGCACTGGTTTTTTAAAAAATTCGGATTTTATCTCGATATAGAAACCAATTTGAAAATTACCAACTATCTAGATATTACGTTGAATTTACAAAATGGCACAATATCCCCGTATAAAAAAAAGAAAATCAAGAACCCCAGTATTTACACAAAAAAATCAAATCACCCAGCCCATATTATAAGGCATATTTCTAAAAATATTGATATAGACTTTCTACTAATTATAGACATTTTTTGAGGCCAACAAAATAAGTTATGAGCAAGCCCTAATTAAGAGTGGACATAAAAATAAATTAGAATATATAGACAACCACAACATTACTCGGAATAAACATAATAGGCAAAGAAAAATTTTGTGGTTTAATCCACCTTTCAATTTAGCAGTAAAAACTAAAATAGGTAAGATATTTTTTAATTTACTGGAGCAACATTTCCCAAAAAAAACTGAGTTACATAAAATATTTAACAAAAACAATGTAAAATTTAGTTATTGTTGTATGCCGAACGTAGGGACTATTATAAATGGATTGAATAAGAAAAAAACTAGGAATGATCCACGTAGTAATCCTCCTACTTGTAATTGTAGAAACAAAAACATCTGTCCATTACAGGGAAAATGCCAGCAAGAATGCGTGGTGTATCAAGTGAAAATTTACAAAAATACTGAGGATACTAACCCTAAAACATACATAGGTGCTACTCAGGATAAATTTAAACAAAGATATTATAACCACACGAGTAGTTATAAGAATGCAAAAATGAAACATAGTACCACGCTATCTACCTACGTATGGAAAACCAAACAAGAAGATAATATAGACCCCATCCTTAAATGGGAAATATTAAAAAAAATGCCCAAAAAAATATAAAGCAGGCCATAAATTTTGCAAATTATGTGCTGAGGAGAAATTAGCCATAGCTTTATATGATCAACCTAACCAGCTATTAAACTCTAAAACTGAAATTCTCAATGTATGTAGACATAAAAAATCTTGGCTACTAAATTAGACGTTTTCCCGTTATTGACTTTCCACTGAGGATTTTTTTTTTTTTTTTTTTTTTGTTGAATAAATATTTACATTTACATCCCCCTCCCCACTTAGGTTGTTTTTGTTTTTTGATTTTTGTTTTTATCACGTGGTATGATTTTAGCTATCACCTATAAATATGTGTTTCTCTTTGCCTCGTTAGCCAAACTTTCCCTGACGATCCGTTTAGGTGAAACCTAGGTAGGTTTGTCTGGCTCACTAGGTGTATCTATATATATATATATATATATATATATATATAAAACACAGATCATTAATGCTTATCAAAATTGTATAGTCCAGTAAATTACTGGAGTTTAATGAATTTGAAGGCAAGCAGATATGTTTTTATGTATGAAGTGGTCAATATAAAAAAAATTGAGCAACAATATTTAATAAAGAAGAATTAAAAAAAAACAAAAAAAACTATCTATCCAACTTCAAGTTTTGCAAGTAGATTTCTGTAGATTTATCTAACCCTGACAAATGGTGTATCTGAAACTTGAAATTGGATAGATAAGTCTTTTGAACTTTCTTTTTGTCTACATTCATATGTACTGAAAAATGTTTCAACAAAATAGACACATCATTATTTCATGCATCAATGAGTAATCTTCTCATTTCTTTTCCTCTTCCAATATTATATTTTTTTTTTTTTTTCCAACTTTTATAAGAATTGTCATGGTAAACCTGAAATTTGACACCTTGCTATTATTAAATAGAAAATTGAACTGAAATGGCCTTATTCTTTAACTGAAAGTACTTTAAAAGTATTTTGCTAATGAAAATATTGCTATGTTGTGCTAAATATTATGTCTTACAGTAACAAACCCACCCACAAACAAAATTTTCATCATTATGCTACAGATTCGATTTTCTATTCTATCAGTAAATCTTTTATATGCATTTTGAAACTTCAAAAAAATATTATTCAGTTTTTTTTTTGTTTGTTTTTGGTCTTAAATGGATCTATTTAAAATTGTTCACTAGATGCCATATTTATTGTACAAAGGCTACAAGAGATTTGACCAAATAAAACATTGGTGTAAAAATATAATAGAGCCAAAAAGGCCTTTGAATTATTTGAAATGTTTCACAAATATATTCTCAATTTAATTTCTAAAGAATCTTTATTTTATTTATTCATGCTCTATTAAGGATTGACACTGCACAATTCTCATATTCTGTTTTCTTTATATGACATGAATGGGAAATCTTTGATCTTCTTTTTGCTAGATTTCTTAAATTGATGCTCCAAATTTCAATGAGTTCAAACCAGAACAACAAAAAGGATTTATGAGAGGATTTGAAAAGCAATGCATATAAAAATCACAACTTTTAATAATTTTATAATTTCTTTATTTTTATTTTGTTCTCTTCATTTGCAGATATTCATTGGCTTAGGTTTTCCTTATGAAGGTCCTGCTCCCTTAGAAGCCATTGCCAATGGTTGTGTATTTATTAATCCAAAATTCAATCCCCCACACAGTAGCAAAAATACACCTTTTTTTAAAGGTAAACCAACATCCAGAAAGGTAAGTTAAATTGACTTTGTTTCTGCTGACCTGAACCAGAAGTGACTAAAATTAAGATACTTGTCAATCTGAACAGTTTAATCATCTTATATTTGAGTAATATTGTTTTATTTTTTAATGCAGTAATATAGAATTAATAGTTATGAGTTCATCATCAATTATTATTCTATGTTTAAACCAACTGTTCCCAACTGATGAAAAATTACTCTTTTCTTAAGTGGCTACCAAAATACCTTACAAGTAATTTCTGTATTGGAGTAACTAGCAAAGATACTTCTCTAGAAATTTCTGTTTTAAAATAACAAATGTGATATTTCACTGATATATCACACACTGACTGTAGCATTACACTTGGACTATTTTCTTACACAGATGCATGTGTGACATGCCCAACCCAATAATGTAATCAAATATACAAAGAATACTGAACACACATCTAAGTCCATTGTACAATTATTCATAAATAATATTATAAAACATACTTTTTTCATTAATCAATCACCACATTGGCATTGATGAGGTATAAAAATCTCAAAAAAGAAAAAAGTAATACTATGATTTTTCAAAGAAATTATGGCAAATATGCCCACAATAAGACAAAAGGACGTTTTTTTTCCCATGACACTACTTTTTTAACTACCTTCATGCTTCAGCAATGTTTATTGTTTTAAAAAGTGATGATTAGAATTGAAATAAAACCTAAACATATGATGAAAGTGAATTTATACATTTTTTGGCGGGGGAGGGGAATTTATAACAAAAATATTAAACACTATTTATTTATTTATTAGATTGTTTATTTAAAAGAATAATTTTATATTTACAACATTGTAAAACCTAATGCAATGCAATTTTTATCACTTACCAATTATAAAGGAATAAATGTGAAAACATTTTCTTTTTATAAACATTTACTAAATTATATAAAATATATGAACCAACTATAAGTAAGTCCTTATTAATTACTATTTTATAAAGTTTGAATCAGTTGGCAATTATCCGATGTTTTGCCAAACATTCTAATAAATAATCATGTATTATACAATCTAATAAATAGTGTTTATTATTTTTGTTGTCAATTCCCAAGAACAAAGAAAATGTATAAATTCACTTTCAGATGTTTAGGTTTTATTACAATTCTAATCATCACTTTTTAAAACAAACATTGCTGAAGACTGAAGAGCAAAGATTGTTAAAAAAGTGGCATCAAGGGAAAACCATCTTTTGACACTGTTTTATTGTGGGCATGTTTGTCCATGTTTACTGAAATTCTAATGTGAGGGTAAAAAAATTTCTAAAAACTTTGTCCCAAATTGTTAAATAGTTATTTGGAAGGTGTATACAAAATATAAATCATGTAGCAAATTTTCTTGTACATATTCATTAGCTTAAACTTCTGTTAGAATATTCTTTCAATTTTAAAGAGAATTATTATAAAAAGATAATATCAACATTTCTTCTGGTAAATAAATCACAGATGCAACTGAGAAGTTGAAATCCTTTTTGTAAAAGTAAACATTAACATTTATCGCTTTTTAATTTTATTTCACGAGAGATCTTATTTAATTTTGTCTTTTTAATATGTACTTAGATTCCAGTGAATAAAAAAAAAAATTAATAATTTTATATTAATGATTGAAATGTGTATTTTCATTAAACTTACTCTTTTCAGTTGACAAGCCAACATCCATATGCTGAGCGATATATTGGCAAACCTTACGTATATACTGTAAATATTGATAACTTGGAAAATTTAAGCTCGGTGCTGAAAGAGATTATTAATTCAAATAAGGTAAGAATTTTATTGCAATTAGCTGAAATACTTCGCTAGAGACATCATTAGTAAGGGGAATAACTCTATTTTGTTTAGGATTTCTTAGTTATTGCCCTTGAATAACTTTTTTCTTTTTTTCTATCTATATACAGGACAGATAATGTTAATATTAGCCGTTTACATACAAGGAAACATTTGACATTCATTGACCGAGCAGACAGTACTGCTTCTAGTTGAAATTTATAAAATCTTACTCTTAAAATACTTTTTTAAGAAATCAGCTTTCTAAAGTCCAGTAGCTTTTTGTCACTCTTTACAATATTGATGGGGATTTCCTTCCAGACCTTCTATTTGAAGTGGTGTGGAATGTTAATATCTTGATTACGCCATTATTTTCTCTTTGACTTACATATGCTATCCATTTTAGTTGTAGTTGCTGTTGGTAGTCCACAAGTGATGTGGCTTGTTATTTGGTATAGTTCTTTATAAGGAAATAGTAAAATATTTCAAGATAATTTCTTATATTCTTTTCTGAAAAAACAGTTGTTACATCAAATTTGTAATACTTCATGAGACTCCATTAATTATTATATGATATAATGACACCAGAAGTTGTGTAAGTAATTAAAAAATTGACTTTGCAATTTTATTTTTAATTACTAGTTTTTGGTGTCTATTCATTGTTATATTTTTTACTTGAAATATTAAAACAATAATATTGTTTTTAAAAATTAAAATAAAAGATTGCAATGGTTTGTAAAAAAAAAAGATATGAATCTCAAAAAGAAAAACAAGATATTATAAAGTTATTGAATGATGGAAAGACAACTTTGGAAATTGCAAAAAAAAAAATTTAAAGTTCAAAAAAGAAGTTGAAAACAGTAGCAAGAAAGATAACTGCATTTAAGCATGTTGCAAAAAGACATTTGAGAAAAGTTAAAAGGGCAAGAATGAAGAAAAGTAGATTGACCAACAAGAAAATATCTTAAGAATTTTTTCTTGTGAAAGAGAAAAACCGGTACAGAATATTAAGAGCGGATAAAGACATGAAAGCAAACAAGTTACCACTTTTAAGTAAACATCTCATCAGATATGTTCTTGTTCAGATCAACTCATTTGTTGTTCTGTGCTTATCATCATCATCAGATTTATTTATTGGGTTCTTTTTACAATATTAAAAATGAAAAGTGTTGTAACCTAGGGAAGGTTACTGAATAGAATAAACACATAAAGATTAGTAATGAATGATAATACTTAGGACAAGAACAACACACATAAGATTTGCCAGCTCCATGTAGAAGAAGTAGTCAAATTCTAGAAGTGAGTCAAGTGAATTCCACAATGAATCTCTAACTGCAGGATATCTACCAACCGCTCCACATGGCCAGATGTGGCACAAGGCTGAATTTAATGTGGGGTATCCAAGCTCATAGGCTGAGCCAAAAATTCCCTGTAGACCCTATATAAAATGGGGTCAGGTAGCTGTTTCCTGAGATGAGACTCTGCCCTTCAACATAGCCTCATTTGGGGATCCTCTCTGCCCATGAAGATGAAAATAGAAAACAATATTTAAGCAAAGAAGATCCCTGGGAAACAATAAAAATTGCTTCAAGAAATGTTAAATTTGAAAGAGTTGAAAAAAATTAACAAAGTCAATGAATGAAAGACTGATGAAGGTTATAGAATGTCAAGGAGCCCATATTATCATGTAAAGTAATAAAATAATGATTTATTCTAACATATATACCCACAAAAATCCCAAATGTTGATACAGCCAAAGAGAAGTCTTATATGATTGAAAGGAAACTTAATAAAACTAACTATAAATAACAAAAAATCATGAAAAAAAAACAAGGAAATTATAAAAAGAAACATAAACTCGAGAAAAAAACAAAAGCCAGGCACCTACCTAAATAGTAACAAACAATACTCTATGCCAAGGTTACCAAGACAGAGCAATTATGCTTCCCAGCATTACAACTTGGAAAGAGATGAAGTTCAGACCACTAAAGTTTTAATCTACTGTGATCTTCAGGTGACCAATATATATATATATATATATATATATATGTGTGTGTCTGTGGTGTGTGAGAGTATGTGTATATATAATATATATATATTAGTATGTATATGTAAATGTCCTGGTTAATTGCGGAAACTTCTTGAAGAGTGAATTGAACATTTATAAAAAGTTAACCTATGAAGCTCTAGAGTTGAGGTACTGAATATAGCATTGATATTATTTGTATTTATATATGTGACTACAACGTGACCATGCTAAACAGAAAGCTGATCATTTTAAAATTTTCAGTTATCTGTTTTGGATAAGACTTGTTTTTTTATGTCCATCGTCTTTGTCAAATTGAACTGAATTGTATTTTAATGAATATTTTCCTGAAACCGAAACGTCAGACGTCGACATTTCATTCATTTTTAAACAACATAATTGCATTTAAGGATTTTTGTTTGTTTTTTCCAAATTTTTCTTCATTCTGTCGGATCTATATTCATTTACATTTATATATATATATATATATATATATATATATATGATTGATTGTGTTAATCAAATATGTGTCCATTATTTTTATAAATGAGAGACTTTAACTTTATGCTGCACTTTGAATAATAAAACCTGGCTCACACACACACAAACACATATATATATATATATATATATATATATATATATATATATATAAGCATACACTGAAAATTTTACTGATACCAGTTGGTCAACACTAGTTTTATTGTTTAATACTTTACTTGTTTAATAAAGATTTAGAGTATTCTGAGTGTTCTTCATATGTATGAAGTGCTATAAACTACAGTGTCTGAAATGGTGAACATCTTTATAAATGCTTGTAATATTTAAATTAACTTATTGCAAAATACTTGCTTTATCTTTTATATAAGTTTTAATTCATAAAATCTAAAAGATACTCATGGGATAGTTTTTTTTATGTAGGCAAATTTCTCTTTTCATACCTTTTCAAATGTTTTGATATTTTGATAATTTTTATAATTGAAAAAAAATAATTTCTTTTAATTTTTTTTCTAGTTTGAATCTTATATGCCATATGAATTTACAGAAGAAGGAATGTTACAAAGAATGAATGCCTACTTAGAAGGACAGAATTTCTGTTCATTCCAGAAGACAGCAAAAAAATGGCCTCCAGCAAATTCTATCCAAGTCTTTCTTGGAGAATCTGACAAGTCTTGCAATGATGTTTGCTGGGAAAAAGGTAAGTTGAACTGAAATAAATAACATTCACTGAACAAAATATTCTTTATTGGCTTAGTTTTTAGCAGATGAACAAAACCGTTTCATAGATAAAACATTATTTTTATTATTTTTACTAATTCTTTAGATCTGTGGATGGTGTAATGGGTAGTGGCTTGGAATAAGAAATTGGAAAGCAGTTTGAATTCAAGTTGGGTTCATTACATACAAATACTCTTGGTAACAGTATAAATCCATATCCCCCCAAGTTATGGATTAAGTGGTATCTGAAAAACCATTGTTATTCAAAAAGAAAAATTATTAATGCAATATTCACTCACAAAAAAATAATTATTCTTACAATCCAAAATATGTTTTGGCTTTAAACAACTCCCAAAGGGTTTGATAACCTGTAAAAAAACTAATCAATCAATCAATTGTTAATTCTGTATGTCTTATTTTTGGTGCCTGTCTTAATTGCCATTCTCAGATTTTTAAAAATAACTCATCCAAAAATTAAGAATATTTTGATGAACAATTTTTTAAAAATTTATAAAAGGTTACATACCTTTCAGTTGTTAATATAGAAATGATTATCAATATAATATCCCTATTCGCATTTGTATTAATTCCTGACCACTGAAATGTGTTAATGCCTATTTAAATCTTACAATCAATTGAGTCAAGCAAATTATAAGTTTCATGAAAATATATTTGGTATGGTAATTATAAAATGTATATTGTTTAATCAAAATTTGAATACCATGAAAAATAAATTATAAAAAATATATAAATATTAACTGCAAATCTTTATTTTTAAGATTCACACTTTCTAATATTATGAATAAGATTTGGAGACTTTTTCTTGTTTTTTTTTTTTTTTTTTTGTTGTTTTTAATCAATTCACCCCAAGCAAGGTGTTGATGCCACTAAGATGCAATGGGTTATTGGGAGTCAAAGCAAACCTATCTACTATTAAAGAAAAAAAAATGAAAAAATAAACTTTTAGAGTTTAGGTGGAGACATTAGAAAAAAAATGGGAGTAGACTTTAGAAGAAACTGGAAAACCAATCCTAAACAGGAAACAAGGGATAAACCTCTACTCCTGTTCAAAAAACCAGGAAGGAGTGTGAACCGGGCAATAAACAAACCTTTTTTTACATGCAAGCTTATTTTTTTAAATCTGTTTCACTTATAGAATTTTCTTTTGTTAGAGCATAGAACTAAAGTTTAATTAGTCTGTGCGTCTGTTTCTAATTTTTCATAATTCTTGCTATTTTATTGATGTTAAAGGTTGTGTGTGTGTGTTCAGATACGATAAACAAAGAAGCAGCATACAAACTACAGACCATTTATCTTTATTTTTTTTATGATGACTGTAGCGAAAGAAAGTTCTGAATGTTTCTTGGGTATATCTGTTTTCTTTTTTGGTCCAGAAGTTATGGTAAGTAAGGATAAGAAGAGTTAAAATGGTCAAGTTCAAGCCAGCATTGTGCTGAGTTGGAACAAGCAAATTACTTCATGAGTAGAGCTGCGAGGCATGTCTGAACGCTATTGTTGGAAAGTGGAAAGAGAGTTTAGACGTTAGTTGACCGGGAAAACTAACATTTCCCAGCAGGAACATAATTATTGTGTAGTATTGCATCTTGGAGAAAGAAAACCAGGAAGGAAAATGTTTTTCTTTTTATAGATTTAAGCAGCATCACCTAATGGCTTTTGACAAAACCAAGTGGAGTAATCATATTTCTAGTTCCTTTACTCATGGCATCAAGAGAAAATATATTTCTTTCTTGTTTTTTTTTTATTATTCATTATTATTATATTAATTATCGATTTTATTTCATATTTTCCTAAACCAAGTAGTTATATACTCATATACAAACAACCAACATTTATCTTTTCCAAGTAAATTCTTTAGACTCAGATATAAAAATAAAAAAATGAAAACGACTTTCATTATGTAACTTAACAAGGTCTGACAAGTTGTAAAATCAACCAAATTACCAGTCATTGTTAATTTTGACAGATGAAGATACAGGGGGTTCTTGACTTATGTCGGAGTTCCATTCCTATGGTGCAACATAACCTGATTTTTGACATACATCGGAACTCCCCTACATAAGCACTCACGAGTCTGCCTTATGCTTGGGAGTCATAATGAAGGGCAAAATATTAAAAAAAAACACAAATGAGATAGCGAATGTAGCACAATCCAATATGACTTACAGCTGGTGAAGAAACAACAGCCATCTTCATCCGAAAGTGCCACATTATGGCGTATTATATTATAAGAGATAGCACCATAACCATGAAATGCCGTATGTCAGGTCTGACATAACCTGAGAACGTTCTGTATAGAAATTTGGAAATGATCAAGCTATTATTTAAAAATAATTTTTTTTTTATTTTGTATTAAAATGTAAACTGTCCTTTCTTTAAATTTTAGAGATACACTATGAAATTTCCACATATTCTAATATTTAATTTTTGTTTCTTCTTCCTTTTCAGATCAAATATGTGAGCCATCTTACTTTGAAGACATTAACAAAGCAGAGTCACTTAAAAATAATACTACCAAATGTGCAACAAAGAAAGCTATTGTAGACATTTATTATCCAGCTTTCAACCCAACTATATCTGAATGTATTCTTCAGATGGATGAACGTTTATTTAGTTGTGCAGGCAGCAAGTCTCCTTTGATGCGTTTGTGTCCCTGTCGTGATTACATAAAGGGACAGACTGCATTATGTCAAAGCTGTGATAGATGACGTGTTTGATTATGCCTGATGGTGGCGTCATCCTTGTAAATATATATTAAAAAAAAATGTGGTGACTTTTTTTTTTTTTTTTTTTACTCCTCCCTCCTCCTGTTCTTCCAAAACAAAATATGATGATGATGGTGATAATGAACATTTTATTTTTTTTTTTTTTTTATTGTGGGGGCAAAACACGACAACTAGCTGCTGATGGATCCTGATAACTGTGCAGCAATCCCAAAAGTTAACTATAGACTTGTATCACTGACTTTTTGTGTTCTTGTTCCTCAACTATTGTCTCTTTTAACCAAAAGTGGAAATCATTTTATTTTGTTTAACCCTGCCTCATATTCTAAAAATGCATTTGTTAGAAACTATTGTGCTGGATAATGTGGTAATGAGATTGGTACTTCAACTTATTATTTTACAATAATTATTTTAAACCTAGTATATGCAGGTGGTGTAATGAATAGTGGCTCAAAATGAGAAATCAGAGAGCAGCGTTCTAATTCCAGTTAGGTTTGTTATATTCCCTTTCACACAAATGCCCTGGGGAAAGGCACAAATCTCTCATTTTTTCACAGCTATACATTAAATAGCAAATCAGACTGCGTTTTCTAGCCATGGTTGGCAACCAGCCTAGGTGAAGGACAACTCTGAATTTAAAACCATATGTAGCCCTGGTGAAGCATGCACTATGCAGCTAATGAAAGGATCATAGTGTTCACAATGAATCTATGATCTTCACCGCAGTCAATGGATCGATAGATAAAGAGTTTAAATTTTAGCCTATTTTTTCTTTTATCAATGCTGTATTCCTCAGGACATAGGCCATGACTTTGTGGGAAAGAAAGTCTAGTGGTTTCTCATTACTTTCTCCATTGTATTAAACTCGGAGTTGTCCTTCATCAAGACTGGCCACCAGCCAAAGCTAGAGAGCTCAGTTTACCTTACTATTTAACCCATAACTGGTAAAACAGATTTATGCCTTTTGCAAGGGCATTAGTGCAAATGTAAATGCAACAGACCTTGAAAGAATTTGAACTCAGCTCACCAATTTAACTTTCCACGTCAATAATTATAACACTACCTACACATTTAACTATTAATTCTACACTTCAAACGTACCCATCGCTGTCAATAAAGTTATAAAGCTGTAGAGTACTTTGTTATGCAGTTATGGTTAATGAAATAGTCTAGCAGACCATTACTATTGCAAAGTGTGTTTGACCATCATTGGGTGCCTCACACTTGTCACCTTGTGCCAGACTAAGTTAACCTTGTAAATAACCACTAGACTATAAAATTAACAATGCCAAAAGATGTAGATGTCTATTCCTAGTTTAATATTTAAAAGAAAAATGTTTAGAAATTGTCTTATTGCTGTTGGTAAATACAAATATAAAAAAAACTTCTTTTTTTTTCTAAATAAAAGCAGAAAAACTACTTTGGATACAATTTTGTCATTGGTAAGTCTCTCAAATGGTATATATGGTTTTGTAAACTAACATAGCTCCCCACTAAATATTTTAGTATATTCTTAATTAGAATTGCTAGCTTTTTATTTCTATTATTATTTTTTGCTCAGATTATTATAAAAGTGTTTTTGTATGTTCTTTTACAAAGTTGTGTTTTTAGTGTTTTTGGAATATGAGGCCAAGAAAAAGATATCACATCTTTTATCTTTCTTTGTTTGTATAACTATAGCAATCAATTTATATAATTTTTTATGTAATTATCTTCATCTCCTGCTTGGGATGCTCTGTTTTATTTCTAAATATTTCTTTTCCTTTGGTCATAATGTCTTTGTATTAACATGCAAGAACTCTATGCCAGTGGTATATCACTCCTCAGCAGAAACACAAACGCCACATCATAATTCAGTATATAAGACACCTGAAAAATTTTATCAATATGATTTGATAATGAGTTTCTTATATTTTATTTCGAAAATTGATCAAAAACTAACATTGCAGCATAAAATATTTTAGAACCAAATAAATTAAGCCTTTTCATTGTATTCATGTGAAATGACAAATTGAAATGTCATAAGAGTCAAAATAAGAATGGTCATATCTTGAAATGTCAGAAGAGTGAAAAGGAGGGTGGTCATATCATACAAATCCAATACTCAACAAAATTTTATTGGATTCTATTTTAAAAATTCTTTCTAACTCAAAGTTACAAATATATACCACTGGTGTATGTGATTTTGACATATGTTTTATTTAGTCACCTTTTTTTTTGTTTTGTTCTTAATTTGTGTGATTTTATTTTCTTGTTCTGGTTGATTGTAAAATCCTATTCAATCATCGATTTTTTTTTACTTTGAATCTTTTATTTGCTAAGATATACCATAGTCTTCTAAAGAGAAAAAATTATATCATTACATGTGGTACTCAGTTCAAGTCTGAAAATAATTTGTAATATTAAAAATAATAATAATAATATCTAAACTTTGTCTGGTAATAAACAGATGAAGTCTTGCTTTTTTTAATTTTTCAAAACAAAAAATCTTAAACAAATTTCTGTTGCAAATATTTTTTTCCTAATCATGGGATAAAGATTTTATATATATATATATATATATATATATATATATATATATATATATATATATATATATATAGTCCCTCTTCTTTCTAATTAAATCTGCTATTTTTTTTCAACTGGAACTGAAGAAAATTTGAAATTTTTTTTTTTTTTTTTTTTTTGAATTCTAAAACTCCCAAATTTAATGGCATATAAAACCCACTCTGCTTTCAACCCCAAAATTAAATAAAAATGTATCTCCTGCATCTTATATGAGATGTTGAGGTATCTGTTAGACATGATGGACTCTTCTATCAATTTTGACATATAAGAATCCAACAACCTCATTCCGTTTTTATATTTGTCTTCTGTCAGACTTCAGTCCTGTTAGTGACCTGCATTGTCTGACAGCCATGACTGGGTTCTCCTGCTTGTGTAGCATGGTGCAGTCCTGTTGCCAGACATATGGTCTTCCAGCAGCCATCCTATTGACCTTCTCAAGGCACTTGACGTAGGCCTCTGGGTTGAGTCTGAAGCCCTCAACCACATATTGTTCAGCAGCAAGGATCTTTGACATAGCAAGAGGAATATTTGCTCATGCTTTTTGCCATTGTCTTTCGTCTCTTAGCCAGTCAATACAACAATTTCAAAATTTCTGCTACCACTCAGGCACAAATATCTCCAGTTATTTCTATCAAGAGCAACTCGCTCTCAAAGTTAGTATGAGGCACATTGACAGATGAGAGGTTATTCTTTAGCTTGTCTTTATATGTCTGTTAAACTTAGATATACCGGGTGCGATGGATAAATTGTCGTCTAAATTATGCAGAAATGAAAATAATACTGACATCTCATTTTAACAGATATATTTACCAAAATTACACAAAAATATCTTGAAATATTAAACAGTAAATTTATTTAATAAAATTGCCATTGGCTTCAACCATGGCCTCCAGACAACTTCAGAATTTCTTGCAATTCTTCTTGATGTTCTCCTTGTTTAAGTTGGCAAATGCTGCTATAATCCTTGCCGTTCATCTCTGCTGTTACAAGGAGCTTTGTTGGTCTTTTGCTCAACTGTGCCTCACACATAATAATCAAGGAGTTAGGTGATTAGATGTAAGGGTTGATGTGGTCACAGAAATTGTCTCACAGTGATGACTGGGTTCTCCTGCTTGTGTGGCATGGTGCAGTCCTGTTGCCAGACATAGGGTCTTCCAGCAGCCACCCTCTTGACCTCCTCAAGGCACTTGACATAGGCCTCTGGGTTGAGTCTGAAGCCCTCACCAACAAATTTGGGTGTTCAGAATGATCAGAGTTAGTTTTCTGAACTACCGTACATTCGTAATCATCATTAAACTCATCCAACTCTTTCTGAATTCTCTGCACTGTCCTCAGATTGGTACCCAAACATTCTGAAATGTTCATATTGGGGCTTCTGGCATGGATGCCAAGCAGTACAACATGCCGTTTGCAAATTTCTGGCAGAGTGAATTACATCATGGTACTTCTTTTTCTCACAACTGACCCTACTATACTGTGTAGTCGATAAAATCAAAAAAACAATGTGCATGCATGAAATTAAAAATATAAAATAACAACAATTACACTGTGCGTATGTATGTGTGTGTGTGTGTGTGTGTGTGAGATATATATATATATATATATATATATATTAGGTTGGTGCAAAAATATTGTCATTTTTTGATGTTCAACTTAACGTCAAAAACGACAATATTTTTGCACCAACCTAATATATATATTCTTTTAAAATTATTTTTGGGTTCCTTCTTAATTTCTTCTTTAATTTTAAATTTAAGTTAAAAACTTGTATTTTCTTCTAATACCCCCATTTGTCATCACAAGGTTAATATTCTGGGCTTTCTTTAATAAACCCCTCTCCCCCTTCAAGATAGATACCTACTACCCTCCTTGACCCCTGCCTAGTGCCCAACTGAAACAGTGAAAAGTGTAAACTCTGTATTAGATGCTTTTGGCAAGTTAAGGTTTAAGTTGACCCTTTAGCTTCCAATATCAATTCCTCACAGTTAATGCCTACTACTTCCTCTAACCTTACAGATATGAACTTCATTCCACACTGGAGTTGAAAAGACAGATGACCACTTTTGTCATCAGCTAAAATAGCCTATTCCCCATATAAGATAAAAGGATTTGTCTGATTATTAAAAATATATCTATATATATATATATATATATATATATATATATATATATATATATATATATAATATTAGTGATCAGTATGGATATTTACAAAAGGATATGAATTCAGAGCAATATATATATATATAAAATTAGGGTTTTTAGCTTCTATTTTTGAAACATGGTTGGAACTGTGTGTGAAAATAACCATATTTTAAATCAATTAATTTATAATATATATATATATATATATATATATATATAGGCACCAGAGATTACTTGTTTAACTCCATAATACTAAAGGCACTTCATTGTAATGTCATGGCCAACAAGCTGGTCTTGTTGATCATTAGTAGTAAATTTGATCTTCACTGAGTGCTCTATATGTGTGGCCTTGTGCCAAAACTAAGCTATGCTTAGTAAATAACAATTTCACAATATTAAATATAAATGCAGATGAAGTCTTATATGCCATCAAATTTGGTATTTTAGTTTTTTATCTATTCAAATAAAAATAAAGCAAAAGAAGTTAATGCCTAATTATCTCACTTTTCAGATACATGTTAGAAACCTAATTTCTATCATTAGCATAATAATTATAAATCTCTAATTTGTGCAATTTTATTTGGTGCATTAAGATGCTACTGAATTTGTATGAGAATTATTTGTTGGACTTTTTTGCATCCAACCTCATGTTGTCCCAGTCATTATTAAAACAAATCATGTACTGCATATTTGGAAGTTTGATTTTAGGCTTGATTTGATTATTAAATTTGTTGGCTTAATGCAGAATGTTTCTGTTGGAAAAGCAGCATTTTTAATTTTATGAACAGAAACATTTTTCTTAATATCTAAAAAGTAATAATTTTCATAAACTAAACATAATTCCATCCATCATATTCAAACTAGAAAAGTAAACCAAGAAACCTTGAAGCAGCATTTTTTTTTTTTTTTTTTTTTTTAAATCGGTTGGCAGTGATAGAAAATTACACCATGTTTCTTGTGTTCTCTCTGGTGCTGAACGTCTGAAAAACAGACTTTAATTCGTTGTACTTGAGAATTTCCTGGTTCAGCAAAGGAAAAATAATTAGATTCTCTGAACATAATCAATTCTGTTTGGAAAGCGATCCAAGGGAGATAAATTTAGTCATTTGCCAAGTCATAAATTTAATGTCATTTTATTTAATTTATAAATAATTTTTAACTTAATTACCAGAAAATGTATAAAATGTGGTGAATTAGGTTTATTTGTGGAAATTTTCTTGACTATAAAAGCACATATAATTCCATCCATATAAGTTTATAGTTTCATATAATAGCTACACTATAGTGTATCTTTTTTTTAATGACAAGTTCCTTCAGGATGTAAGTAATTATGGCTCTCCATAATTTTTTTTTTTTTTTGTCTGTGAAATCCCATGTCCTCTTGGGAAAAATAGTGAAATGGTTTACTGTTGCTTTCTCTACAGTCTTGAATTCAGAGATGAATTCTTGAATTTCCCAAGAGGATCTGTGTGAATGTGAAATTAATAGCCCAGGCTGGAATTTGAACTTGTCTTGCTAGTTCCACTTTCTGCATTGATTACCATTACACACATCCTATGTGACTTAATAATCAATATAAACTATTATAAACAATTATATGTGCTTTTGTTGTCATGGTTCATATTAATAGTTTCACTACAATTATTAAGCTTTATATTTTTGTCAAAATAATTAACCAAGTTTGTAGAATTTTGCTTCATATTTCCAATTAAACATAGATTAAATTACTAATCAAAGTTTTAATATTGAAATTTTTATGTGGATAGATCCAAAGAGTCATAATTTTCAGATTATTTAAAACAGGCCTCATGTTATCTTTATTTGTAAATGTAATAACTGTGGGGATAGTAGAATAGTTTTTATTCACAACTACTCTTAATAAACTAACCCCCAAGGAAAAACAATGACCACAAATTTAACACAAGGTGGCCCAAAGCATTTCACTAACTTGATTTTTCTTTTCTTACATCTTTAAAATGTAAGGAAAAGAAGTAGTTATTTCTGTCACCTTGTACATTTGACATCTCTGTACATTCATAATCTTCAGTTTCTGCCAAAATATCTTTATTTCTGTGCCAATATTTAAAAAAAGAAAATAGCCTGAACATTGGTGGTTTATTAATCTTTAATATCTTTGTCTCTACAAAAACTCAGAAGGAACGAATCTTGTTGATATTTAAATATTACAATTGTCTTTATGTTTACTATGAAAAAAACAAAAAAACAGAAACTTTGTGCCTATGTGTATATTTTGCTCATATTTGAGCTTCAAGTTGTTGAATTTCTGTTGATGACATGGGATGAATTTGTGATGCTGGCTTCAAAACAAAAAAACTGTTTTCGTTTTATTTTTATCTACAAAGTATAGTGACACATTTATTACATAGTGTCAGTGTGGAGGTTAGTTAAATTATTATTTAATGAAGGGATTATTTCATACAAACTTTTATCTTCATATATGTCAGTAATGATATCATCATAAGGAAGATATATTAGGTTGAGTCAAGTAATTTCTGTTTTTGTTTATCAACTTTATTCTTAATAATATTACAATTGGTATCCAGAAATGGAAATTACTTACAACTGAACCTAATAAATATTTTTTCTATATATTATATTTTGCCTATTCTGTTAATTTTTTTAATTATTTTTAGGTACTTAAAACTAAAGGTCAAATAATAGTTTTTAATACTGGTTTTTAATTGGAAGATTTTATTATTGTTCTTAAAACAGACATACTACATGAAAATGAGAGGGAAATGAAAAAAATGGGTATGGTATAACGGTCATGAATGGTAATTTAAAAAAGAAAGGAAAAAATAATTGCTGACTGGTTTTCGTTCCTCTCTCTTAAAAGTTTGATCAAGGTTTCACCACGATTTAAAAAAAAAAAAAAAAAAAAAGGAAGAAATATTATAAATTTTGATCACACACACACACAATATTGCTTATGTTCCCATCCTCATCACTGTGGCTTGGGGACAGGAACATTTGTTATGGTTTTGAATTCAGAATTGTCCTTCTCCTAGACTGGTTGTCGACCATGGCTAGAGATCCCAGTCTCTCTTGCTATTTAACCCATAGCTGTACAGAGGAGGGTATTTGTGCATAAGTGAATGTAATGAATTTGACTGGAATTCAAACTTAGTTCTCCAGTTTTTCATTCCAAGTAACTATCCATTACACCACCCACATGTCTTTTTATGATTTTGTTGGGAGGGAGTGATGTTGGTGGATCCTGAATCTGCTTCTGACCATTACTTAGAAGCTAGCTACCAAGCTGCAATTCATCAACTCACATCACAAGGATGAAGCTGTTGGCCACTTATGCAGTCTCATCTACCTCAGTTTTGAAATTAGTACAATCCGTCTCCTAGACTGACTGTCAACCAAAGATAATTATCTCTTTCTAACTGAATTAATAATCATTATTTACCAATGCTTTATTCTTCAATTTCACTCTGAAGATAGAGAAACAAAAACTGGTCATTTGTTTCTTTTTTTTTTTTTTTTTTCTTTTTTTCTTTCTTTTTTTCATATTGCTATTCAAGGTAATGACACCTCTCCCCTTATTTTTTTTTTTTCATTTTTCTTTCACTTACATGTAGTATATCTGTTTTAACAGCAATAATAAAATTTTGTACCCTAAGGAAAATCTTTTTCTTCTCTGATTTCCTTGCATATTTAGAGAAAATCTGGGAAAATACTAAATTACTTGGTTTAGATTTCTAAATACTCATAAAAATTTAAGAAAAGCTTCTTTTAACAGCAACAGATTTAATTAAAAATTGAGGCTTAATAAAAAAAATAAAAAATAAAAAATTCTGGTATATCTAAAAAGTGTTTGCTAAAATTAATATTTTCATGTTTCAATATTTTTTTGTATTATTATGTTGCTTATCTGTGTCAAACATCTTATTTTGTCATCATTGATTTGTGAAAATGCGAAATGATTTCAGAAAATCATCACATTTAGTAAACAATAAGAATGTTCTAATCAAATATATATTATATATGAAAGTGTAAAAACCAGAGATGCAAAAACATTGTCAAGTTTTGTTGTTATATTTTAAAGAATTGTTGTAGGAATTGAACAAATTGTCTAAAAACTGAATATGAATTTCTTTAAAACAATGTAACATCTACAAGAATAAAGTACGAAATAGGAAGACAATCACCACCTCTAACCAATCATGGCAATGAGACATTTATTATATGAGAATTGAACATTATTTTAAATAATTAACATTTGTTTGTTTATCTTTTTTTTTAATTAGAAAATGTCTTGATTTTTATCATTTTAATCATTAGTTGGTAGATTAAAAAACAATTTAAAATCAAAAATATTCAGAAGTAAAAAATTTCAGGCATATCATAAGCTGTTTGCATTTATTTTCTATAATCTTTTAGTAAAAAAAATTCATTTCATAAATAATTGCCAATAATAAAAAAATACTTTTATTCTTAATTCCAAGCCATGTACAGATAAATATAAGAATTAATACTTTGAAATGTTAATGTTCTTGTCAGATTATTCCATAGACTGTCAGGAGATGAACTGGTAAAAATTACTCATTATAACTCTTAAATATATTTTTTATACAAAAACATACATATATATATATACATATATATATATATATATATATATATATATATATATATATATATATATACACACACATTATACTAATAGTAAAAAACCCTCAGATGGCACAACTTTTAAGTATACCATATATATATATATATATATATAAATCTGTGTCAAAATAAGATGTTTTGACAGATTTTTTAAAGGAACTATCTTAGCCAACACATTTCATACTCTGAGGGACTTTATCAAGACAAATATAAGGATTTTATTTATTTTTATTTATATACAAGAGCAGAAATGTTATTGATCTTTCAAAGTTTTTTGGTATAACAGTGCTCATGAATATTCATCAGGTTAGCAGAAATGTCAGGCAAGATCATGGATGTAAGGAGAAACAGTTCAATGCTTAATAAACACTTGTATATAAATGTCAAAAAATAAAATCCTGATGAAAAATATGCACTCTTCCAGTGCTTATTTTTTCTTTAATAAGATTTCTCAAATATTTAGGCTGGTAGATGAAAATAAATAAATGGAGTGGCTACTCAAATATAAGTATCCACTAAAAATAATGTTTAAAATGATAAAAATCTGTCAGATAGATAAATAAAAATCCATTATCTTATAAAATTTTATATATATATATATATATATATATATATATATATATATATATATATATATATATACACACACACACAGGTACCTCCAAAGAAAAGTGTTTACAGTTTAAAATGAATTTTTGACAATGAAAATTTTTCTTTAAACTTTTATTTTAGTTTTATTTTCAAACTAATAGATTAAATTTAATATTTCCAATAAGAAAAATGCTTTGCTAGATTTTGAAACATTTAAGTTGATTGAAATGATTTTTTTATTACTAAAAATAGCTTACATCATAATTTTCTTTATTAAGAAACTCTTTCAAAAATAAAATATATTTATAAAACATTATTTGATGAAGATTAGCTGATTTAAAGTTTAATTAATCTGATTTGAAACAAATATTACTTACTGTTAGTTTCAAATATCACAGAAAAGCATTTAAAAAAAGGTGTTTTTATGAGATGTTGACTTATGTTTGGAAATCTTTTCTACGAGGGACATATCTGTAAAGACTACAAATATAATGTGTGTGCCTTATATAATTTTCTAATAACATTGGAATCTTAAATATTTAAGAAAATATTCTAAGTAATCTAATGTTATTGAATTTTATGAACTTTGGCTTTAAATTTACCACTCTTATTTTCTGATATTGTTATATATGGACATCCGTATTTACAAAAATTGGGATGTTTATACACCAAAAAAAAAATTTCAAAATTCTTTTTAAAATACTGGGGTAATTGAATTGTATTAAGCTTTTCCATTAGTATGATTTTAATAAATAACAATATCACCTAATCAGTACAAATTAATACATATTTTTAAAAGATATAAAAGTTTATGAATTATTCTAATTCTTTTTTAAAATGAAAACATTTCTTGCAAAAATTTATTATTTATTGAATTTTTTTTTCTTAAGACAATAATAGTGTCCATGTCAAGACATTTATTCATAAAAGCAATTAAAAGCTTCTCTAATTAAATAATGTCTTAAGTTTTATTGCATTTAGAGCAGTTTTTTTTTTGTTGTTTTTTTTTTTTTTAGTAACTGGGGGGAAAAACTGGTAATTCAAAAATTCTCCAAGGACTTCTGCTTATAATTAATATAAAAACATTAAACCCAACATAAATAAATTTCTCAATATTTCATAAAATTAAAAAAAGTAGGCTGTAACAA
This sequence comes from Acanthosepion pharaonis, assembly GCA_903632075.3. Classification (NCBI taxonomy): domain Eukaryota; kingdom Metazoa; phylum Mollusca; class Cephalopoda; order Sepiida; family Sepiidae; genus Acanthosepion; species Acanthosepion pharaonis. Next base: position 118,723 of record CAHIKZ030001905.1, read on the forward strand.
ATGTAATAAAAAATCTTTTCACCAAGATTATCTAAAAGAAAGAAAAGTTTCTAAAATAATTAATTTGTGAATAAGTCCTGAGTTTCATAAAAATGCAACAATTACCTGATTTTTTGCAAGAATTTCTAAATCAACTTGTTTTTCACTACAAAAAGATGCTAAAATTTCCTATATTAATTTATGGTCACTCGCTGACACAAAAAAAGCAATTTTTTCAAAAAATTCTTTTAATAACAAAGATTTTGACAATAAAATTTTTTTTATTAAGTTTGGGACATTTTTTTCATCGTGTATTCTCATTTTTTAGCAAATCTTTGGAGGTAACTTTACTACACACACACACACACACACACACACACACACACACACACACACACACATATATATATATATATATATATATATATATATATATATATACACACACACAAACACTTATCTCAGTAAAATGTTTATTGGTCTGAAGAAGGCCCTTAGAATGAAACAACTATTTTATTTTACAAATTTTGTTATTCACTTATATATACACCCAAACACATTTTGTTAATTCAACTGACAAAGTCTATCTAAAAAGTTGTACATCAGGATCAAAATTGTGAATAAAGTGATAATGACTGAGACAGTTAAATTTCTTGAACAAAAATGGAGTATGAATGCTGAAGAGTTTCACCACAATTTTGATCCTGATATACATCTTATTAGAAAAATACTTTAAACAGGCACATTGTTGGTTGAAATTAACAAAACTTATTTAAATTTTTTATAATTAAATACACCTTTTTTTATATATATATATATTATTAATAATTGTTTTTTTAAACTATTATCTTTTCATTTACAATTTTCTTCAGTTATTTAGCTAGTTAATTCACTTGATAGACTGTTGTTTCTTCGCTGTATTGCATTATGGGATTTTCAAGACAGGCTGGAAAGCAAAGGGACATAATGCAGAAAGAAAAAATGTCTACTCTGCAGCACATCAAACTCTAAACAAAATTTTACCTGAAGATAGCTGAAGAATAAATCAGCTGAAACATAACAAAAGAAGTTAAAAAAAATATAATAAAATGAGAAGCATCCAAAACAATTATTGAATTTTATATACCAAAGGCTAAAATATAATTTATATATCTTGAGTGCAAGACCTTAATATCTTCTCATTAAAAAGTGATGAAAATTTATAGATTTAAAAACTATTTCCACTGAATATATCTATTTAATTTGTGTGTGAAACAGTATCTGAAATTAAATTCCTGTTTAATATAAAATGTAGATTTCTAAACCAGACATTGTAAAAATATCTTATATGCAGATTAAAAGCTAAAAGCTATTTTTTACCATATTTTAATGCATTGAAAAACCAGTTCTTATATGATTATGGAAGTTAAGACTGATGTTGAGCCTGGTCAGTATCTAGATGGGTGGCCACTTGGGAATACTAGGTCCTTAAGCTTGGATGTGTGGGTGGTGTAATGGATAATGGCTTAGAATTGGAAATCAGAGAGCTGGGTTCTAATTCTAGTTGGGTTTCTTATATTCACATATGCACAAATACCGTTGGGAAAGGTGTGGTGAATCTATCTATTCTCCTCCTAGCTATTGGTTAATTAGTATGACTTATATCAGTAAATTATTAATATCTCTCAAAAAATTCTTACAATCTAAAAGTATTTTCTGGCTTTAAATAACCTGCAAAGGCTTGATAAGCCATAAAAAATCAAATAAATCCATATTTTCATGTGAAAGTAGAAAACAGAAAAGTTAGACATCTTGTGAAAATGTTATTTTTGCATTAAGTTATGCCAAGTAAAATACTCTCTTGACAATATTTTTAACACTATGTAATTTCATTTTTACATTCAATATCAATATGAAGTCAGGTAAAGATTTAAATTAAAAAATATTTATACTATTAGTTGATATGAACGGAATTGCACGCAACAATACATTTTTGTATTCTTTTAATGTGAGCATATTTTTGAAAAGTAAGCAAAAAGCCAATGAACTCCTGAACATTCACACGTTATAATCTCTCAAGATCCAGCTTTCTTCTCGTTCAGTTTTTTAATTTTTTTTTCTTTCCTCTATAGAATATTTTGATAAGATAAAGACAAATAGGAAATGTTTATCAATCTATCATGTTTCACTTTTATTAAAGCTTCATCAGAGACTGAAATATGGAGAAAAATAAGAAAATTGCTTTTTTATTTTCCTCCATATGAAGCTTTAATTAAAGTGAAAGATGTTAGATTGATAAACATTTCCTATTTGTTCTTTATCTTATCATGGGACGTTTTATAAGTGCTTAGATGCATGTATATTGAAACACAATCCATTTCTATATTTTGTAGAACTGCTTGACTAAAAATTTATTACTGTCTCTGTCCTATAATAATTGTTACATTTTATATATATTTCAGACACTAAATGTAACAACTACTGTGAGACAGAAGTAGTAATAATTTTTATCAAAAAAAAAAAAAAAAATAGTGATTTTGCTAAAGATAAGATTTAGTTGATTAAGGCATTTACTGTATTAAAAAATCTAAACATATATATACTGAAGTATAGCCAACTTGCCAGAAGACCTTATCTGAGAAAAAAATTCCAAACAAAAAAAGAAAGAAAGGCAAATACCTACCTACCTACTCATTAAAGTCAAGTGCTCAATGCTTAGATTATTTAGACAGAACAAAAAATGCTTCACAACATCAACATTTAACAAAAGACAGCCCAAGTCATTACTCAAATTTCACACTCTTGTGATCTTCTGATGACTAGGCTTTCTAGTTGTCTGAAGATTACAAGAACATGAAACTAGTAACGACTCAAGCTGTCCTGTGTTAATGTGTTATATATATATATATATATATATATATATATATATATATATATAGGAATCCCTCAATGCATTTTCGATTTAATTGCCCTAAAATTTTTTATACCAAAATTCAATTAGTGCATGCATAATACTCTTAGTCTACTAAAACATTCTTCAGTTTAAACATAGTAATTGAAAATTGATTTTTTTCTAATTAATTAAAAATTTTCTAAAATTTAAAAATGGAAAATAAGTAACTATTTTGTTTGTCAAGTATTATTTTATTTAAATTATTACAGTTGCGTTAAAAATAAATGAATAGTTATAAATAGATAAATTTTATAAGTCGATAATAAAAATACATATTTGAATATTTATCTCTATTAAAATTCTTTGAATATTTTGATCTTTTTTTTTTTTTCTTTTTCATATTTATTTTGAAGGTCTTAAAAAGGAAATTTGTGGTATTTTGTTAAAAACAATGGATGATTTAATTAGATACAGAAATATATATTATTTAAGAAATATCAAAAAATATAAAAGATGTATGCATTTACTATGGAATGATTATAAATAAAATTTCCAGGTTAAAATATTAATGATTATATGTTTATAAAATTTCCAAAAATAGAAAATATGTACCTATATTTTAATCAAAAAATACACAAATTAGAAATTAATTGTGAATGAGAATAAAATATGAGGTATAAATTACATCATCTTCTATAAGTTATTATATTTGATTAATGCATTTTTAATGTACACATTAACCACACTAATCGAGGGATTCCTATATATATATATATATATATATATATATAAAGAAGACGGAGACTTTAATTATCCATTTTGATTATAGATTTATTTTGTGAAAGCTGAGAAGTTCAACTCTTCAGAACAAAATCGCCTACATAAAAAAATCAGGACATGTCAATCCGAAGAGTTGAACATCTCGATGTTCACAAAATAAATTTATAATCAAAATGGATAATTAAAGTCTCCATCTTATTATTATCCTCATAATGCTTTGTAGTCTACATTGAAATCTCCATGGATTTATATCCTCCTCTGAATTATCCCTTCCAGTCACAAACTGGTAAGATGTATGTGTGTATATATATATATATATATATATATATATATATATATATATATATATATGCATTTTATTTTATAACATATTTTAAATGTTATTCATTCTGGTTTTACTGACACTTTTAAAAAAAAGCTTTTGTTTTATCTTACCATGACATTATGTATATGACCTCAACTAACATTTATAAGTGAAAGTTTTTCTCATATAAAAAAAATCATTTTTTAAAAATTTCTATTGTCATTGTTTTTTTATTTTTTGTGTTCATACATTTATCTATATCGTTAGATATGTGAACATTTACTAAATGAGAGTTGGGGAGATGAATCCTGTTTTCATAAATAAATGTTAAAATTGATTACAAAAAAAAATAATAGTAACATTTAAATCTGGAAAGTGGGGTGCATGTCACATTTATATTATTATTTAAATTTCAAAGGACTTTTATCCAATAATAACAAATTGTTTTCAGGATTCTTGAATGGTATAAGCTTTTCCCTTATCAATTTTTTACTAGGGTTATTCTTTATTTTCAATTCATTTCTGCTTATTAATGACTGATAAATGTTGGGCTAAGAAATGAAATAAAATTGTAATTAAGATGAAATAAATACTAGTCAAAAAATAAATAACAGACAATGCTTTAAATAAATAAAAAAAAACAGAAGACTTCCCTGTATATCATCAAATTTGGAGAAAGTTCAAATTAACAATTGATAGTTGCCATTTTATATCTGGTACAAGGTTATGGTATTGGTAAAACTTATTCAAATTGAATGTTGCATCTTATTATTGTGCTATGTTTGACTTCCATAGATACATTAAGAAAATATTTCTTTTAAAAAGATTTAGTACTAGTCAGTTAAAGCTTTTATCACAAATAACATACAAAATCCAGATGAATTTGTTATACAGTTATTTTTTATTTTTTTTTTTTTTTTTAACAATGTTCACTCTGTACAAGGCCCAGGAGCCATTCAAGGTACAGGCTTACAGAGTAAGAGGTATAGTTTGTGCAGATATGTGGGGAAGATAACAGTTACCCCTAGACTTGAACAGATTAATATTGTAGTGATTGAGGAAGCATCCTCTTGTGTGTCTGTTCCAAAGAGCAGCAGTTCGTGAGAAGAAACTGCTCGAATGGAACCTACATCACACCAATGTAATAAGAAGTGGCATTTTTCTGTAATGTGCATATCATGGTGGGTCTTAATTGTGAATGTCAAAACTGGTGGAACTAAGGAATGTGTTTTGTCTGAGCACATTCCATAGAAATAGCAACAGAGCAGTAAGAGACAAGCAACATTTCATCTGTGAGAAAGAGGTTGCAGGGTGGAAAATAACTTATCACCCACAAGAATTTGAACTCTATTGACAGTGGAAAGTGAAGACTTGACAGCACCTGCCCATATATGGCAGCAGTACTCCATTTTCAGCATGATCTGACTCTTGTAAAGATAAAGGACACTGTGAGGAGTCAGGTACTTACTAAAGCAGTACAGAGAACCAACCACTTTTCAACCTTAGCAATGGATCATATGTGCAAGTTCTATTTGAGGTCTAGTTTAAGTCCCAATAGGTACTCAAGGTACAAGGCCTCTCTAAGGAGATATCCATGATTGGTGATGATAGTGGAATCTACAGTCTATGTTTGGGATACACTGTTATATATTATCTGTTATTTGAAGGGATCAGCTTACATATCCAAATGTCGGTGAAAAATACTTTTAAGATTTTAACTTATAACTACTGCAAAAATTTTATTAGGAATGAGAAAATTAAGGTTATTTAATTGTATACTAAAAAAGAAAGTGTCCATAAGATTTTTGTTTTAAGATTAAAATATATACCATATTTTCCTATACTTCAGATGCTCACAAAGTTTGACTTGCAAGATTTCAAAAAGAATAAACGTAAAATTAAGTAAAACAAAACATGATTGGGTGAAATTTTCAGATTAATTTTTTGTTGAAAAAAATGGCATCTTTAGCACCAAAAAATCAGCCTTTACAATTTATTTTTTCAAAAATAAATATAATTAAAAGCAAAAAAAACAAGCAAAACGAATGTATATTCGTTTCATGAAACAAGCTGATCATAAATTTTAACAAATTCAAGTGATGTTTATGTTAATTAAAAATTATATTTATTCCTACAGAATTTCATTTTGTTACAAATATTCTTATATTGCCCTAACTTATATTAGATTTTGACCATTTTTCATCCATTTAGTCAATTTCTCAGATTCATGTTTAAAAGCTATTAAAAATCATGGCAAATACTTTCTACGGAGTTTTTGTGCTATATTGCATAAAATATTTTAAATTCAAAAAGTAAACAAAAATGAAATCTGTGAATTGATTAAAATTTTATTTGAATCAAAATAAAATTTGTTAAACTTGAAGTTTCTACAAAATGCTAGATTCAATGTAGCTATATGATGAATTTTTTTTTATTTGTCAAAAGTAAATATTTTTTCTTTTTTTTTAACAAAGGAAAAACAACCAAGATATAATTTGAAAAGATATAGATTTATAGTTAAAAATATTAACTTGAAAATATAATACTTAAATTTTAATTTTTTATTTTTACTTGTTTATTTATTGAAAAAAAATACTAGAATATGTTCACTTGCTTTATTTTTATAAAATAAATTGAGCATATTCTAAGAATTTATAACCCAGGCATTTCCATGCTAATTCTATCTAATATAATAATTGCAATTTTGGCTTTAAAAAATTAAAGAATGTAGCAAAAAATCTGTCTGAATTTTTTAAATGAGGAGTTATCATTATTTACACTATTTATATGTGGACATGTGAACAATCTTTGTTGTTGTTATCACATCATTTCGACCATTATGCTTTATCAGACATATGGCAATCTGGGTAACCTACAAAGAATTCTGAACTGAACCCTTTATTTAATCTATGGAGATAAACTGTTCTTATTCCACTGCCCATATCTAGAATTATCTCATCTAGTTCTTATTTTTTAGTACAGCTCTGTTATTGGATGCTCTATTTCCACTGAGTCCAATTATCTATTGCTTCTTTCTTTCTTAAATCATTTCACTCCAAGCAAGTCAATAAACCCACTGAGATCCAAGAAGTTGCCAAGTATGAAAGAATATGAGAAAAAGTAAACATGATTAAGGAGAGAAAACAATAAATGAACAGGAATTAAAAAGATGATTGCTTTTAAATTTTTGAAGATCAAAGTTGACTCAAATGCAAGAGGCCTGGCTCAGGGATTGAACTCACAATTACTGTGTCACTAAATTCACAAACCAACACTAATGCACTATGCTGAAGTTGCTTTTATTTTATTTTTTTTTTTTTTTTTTTTTTTTTTTTTTTAACACTTTCAAATCAACTTTTGTACAAGCATCTTTTTATATTAATAAGCACTAGTAATGTGTTTTTAACCATAAGATTTTTAGGGGTGGGACTAGACTAAAATATCTCAAGAGTATCATATAACAAATGAATACAGAAATTAGCAATTGGTACAGGTACATGATTAATTTTTCCATCACCTTTTACTTCTCGAACAGTGTCAAATTATTCACTAGATATCAAACCTTTGCAGGTTATTTAAAGCCCAAAAAATTGTAAGACTTTTTTTTCTTTTTTTTTTTTTTTGAGATAATGATTTAGTAATAAACCTTACTGATTAACCCATAGCTGGGGATAGAAAAGCTGGATTCATACCTTTCCCAACGTATGTGAATATAACAAACCAAACTAGAATTGGAACTTGGCTCTTCAATCAACAATTCTGAGAAATTATCTATTACACCACCCACACATCCGCGCTTACAGCACCTGGTATTCCCAAGTAGTCAGCTTTCTAGATACAGACCAGGCTCAACATAACTTTGGTGATCGTATAGGAACCAATGTTTCAATATGATATGGCCTTAAAAGGATTCAGAAAGACAGAAGATGGCAGTTGACGTTGCATTAAAATTTTTAAAGATTTTGTAGGTGGCAGGGAAGTAAGAGTTCTATGGTTGAAAAGTGTGAAAAAATAAACTATTACAATAGAATACACATGGTTACATCTAGCTAGTAAAACAGTGGGACCTAGTTGCCAATCTAGTACGCTTAAATTCATGCAATCAAGGCATCAAAGAGGAAAGCTCATCAGAACAATTGCCATGAAAATATTTATAGAAAAGACAGAAGGAAGTTGTGTCCCTGTGGTGGGAAAGTGACTGAAGTCAAGATGCCAGGTCAAGACCGATTAAATTACAAACACTTTTTTGGATTTTGTCAAAACTCCTCAGCATATTCTAAGTCCCCATCAACAAAGTAGTAAAGATGTTTTAGTTTTCTTTACTATGCAACATCGTTTACATTGAAACAGCTCATAAAACATTCGGTATTCAAGGTTTGATCACTATACAGAAATTTAAATATCTCAGAAGTGTTTTATATGAAGGAAAGTGACACTGAAATCCAAGTGTGTATTGGGATAGCCAAAAATGTATTCTAAAATCTAAGCAGAGTACTAAGAAATACTAAAACTTTACTAGAAACAAAAGAGTACTGAACTGTTATGTGATATCTGTCCTCTTTTATGGCAGTGAGTGCTGGACAATCTTCTCAAAAATGAAAAGACTTGAAGTAACAGAAATGTGATTCTACAGAAGGATGCTGAGGATACCATGGACCAAACATGTGAGTAACAGCAAAGTTTTAGAGAAAATGGAAACAAAAAGGAAAGTTATACTTAACATCAGGAAGAGACAGTTGAGGTTTCTCTAGCACATAATGAGGAAGGAGGGCTTGGAAAATCTGATACTCACAGGATATATTGAAGGTAAGCAGGACAGAAAAACAACGCATAACCTATTTAGCTTAAGTAAATGGATGCTAGAACAAAGTTTACTAAGATTTACAAAGGATAAGAAGTTGTGGAGAGCCATGACTGTTCTGAAGGGACATGCACAAAAGAAAACAATTTTATATTTTGTTTTGAAAAATCACCTTATTGTGGATCAAGTAAGGTTGGAAAGTTTCATGAAGGAAAATAAGCTTCTCAGAATGTGATTACTTTTTGTTTCCTGTTTTTCATATCAAACAAAAGTCATATAATTCCTTGGACAGTCAATCATTTCCTTCCTTTCTATGGCCGGAACCTAAAACTTGCTTCACATTGTCTCCAGACCACAGCTCAATAGACATTGAGTTGGATCTGGTCAAGATCCCAAATAAATAAAATTAAATAAAACCATGCTTGCAACATAATGATACTTCCAGCATGAAATACAACTGTTTACCTTCCATTCTACGTTATGAAGAACAGTCACTACGAGCGCAGTGTGTATTTTAACACAGTCTTGAAAATATCAGTTGCAGTTGTAAAAAGAAATTTCAAGAGATGGACACATATACAAAAACAATACTCTGTCTGTTGACAAGAACTGTTGGTAGCACCAGGGGTGGCAGTACCACCTTAGCCACATAAACTGTGTTATCTCCCCTGATTGGTGGCTGATGAGGGCAGGGTATTGCACACACTTTTATATGTTATATGTAGAGAATAATAATTCCATAATATTAATATATATTATTAATATTATATAATTATTCCTCAACTATGAACCAAATAATAGTTGGCAACCAGTCTAGGAGAAGGTCTACTCTGAATCCAAACCTTAAGAGCAGTGTTTGGGGACCCCATGGCACACTATGCACACCAGTTTTCTGTTGTATTCAGTTCTTCAGAAAAATGTGGATGGTTCTGCTCAAATCATCACTATTATCATCACATGTGCAGATAGTCTGACTGCTTCATTCCAGGATCATAAGTGCAGGTAGTCTGGTTGTTCTAGAGCTGCTAGATCCTCAGGTGTTTATCAATCTAGGTAACCTACAGGAAATTCTGAACTGAACCCTTGATTTAATCTATGAAGATAGGCTGTTCTCATTCCACTGCTCATGTCTAAGAATATCATCTAGTTCTTATTTTCATTGATTATTCGTCAGTTATTGCTTGCCTGTTTCCATCGAGTGCAAGTACACACTGCCTGACCCATGGATTGGAGTCTAGTGGATAAAAGCATTAGTTTGCAAATTTGGTGATATAGTGATTGTGAATTCAAACAACAAAGATGTGAACAATAGTCCAAATATAAATAGTGTAAATAATTGATTGTTTTTAAAAAAAATAGGGAGGCCTGCACAATCACATGTACCTAACATTATAATAATAAAGAATAGATTGTGTTCTGAAAAAATCCATTTTCTGGTTTTCTCCTTCTATATTTTGGATAGGAGTCATTCCTTTCTTCAAATTTAAATTTAATTTAAATCAAAGGGAAAAAAACTTTCAGGCAGGGGTGCAAAAACAGCTTGATCTGACCCCTTTGATATGCATTTGATGCAATAAAAAATAGGGAGGCCTACTCAAACACATGTACCTACTAAATATAATATTATAATAAGAAAAAAATAGATTGTGCCCTGAAAAAAATGTTTTGAACTATATATATATATATATATATATATATATATATATGTATGTATGTATGTATGTATGTGGATGAATGTGTGGGTATTGTAATGGATAAGAATGAGAAATCAAAGAGCTGAGTTCCAATTCCAATAGAATTTATTACATTCAAACATGCCTGAACTTGTTTAAACTGACATCAGGCAGATATGAGTTGAAGTAACTCTGAATAATATATTTATAGGTAAACAATATCTATGGATGCATGGTTGATTAAGAGATAGCTCTTCAGATTGAGGAATGGGAAAACCGAGTTTAAATTCCAGTCGAGTTCGTTACATTTACTTACATGCAAATATGTTTGGGAATTGTATGGATCCATTCCTTCTCTCCTCAGCTATGGGTAAATAGTAAAACAGACTATAACCTTGTGTGGTAACTGGTCTAGGAGAAGAACAACTCTGAATTCAAAACCCCCAACTATAAGTTAAATAGCCTCAACCCACAGTTGGTCAAGTATGGTAAGCACAGCTATGCCGCTGAAGATACTGATTAATTTGTTTTCTACAGTTTATCAACCTTTTGTAAGTTATTTAAAGTGAGAAAATATTTTTAGATTGTAAGAATTGCTTGTTTTTTCTTTAATTAATAATGGTTTTAGTAATACTAGTTTTACTAATTAACCCATAGCAGGGGGAGAAGACATGGATTCATACCTTTCCCAACGGTATTTGCACATAAGTGAATATAACAAACCTAACAGAAATTGGAACTTGGCTCTCTGATTAACAATTCTAAGCCATTATCCATTACACCACACACAAGCTTACAGCACCTGGTATTCACACACAGTCACCCATCTAAGTACTGACCAGGCTCAACATTTCTAAACTTTTGTGATCATACAAGAGCTGCTGTTTCAACCTGATGTGGCCATAAGCCTCTGAAGATATGTTCTATCAAGGAGGGGTACCTTTAACAGGAGTGAGGAGCCCATGGATTTGGATCTGGAAGCAATATCTGATTTATAAATATGTTATCGGTTTTGTTAATATTGCAATATTTAAATCGATCTGAGAACATATGAAGGATCTATGTGAATCCTGAATGTTTGTAAGAATGTTACAGACTCAGATTATTCTTTCGTATCAATAGATCAGAGGCAAAATGTAAAGAGTGAAATGAAGTTTTAAAAAATTAATGAAAGAAGAAACATAAGAAAAAGAAGAGACAGTTATTAGAAGATTCAAGTTTGAACAACCATTCCTGTCTCTAATTAGTGAAAGGAATGGGTCATTAAGTTTTATTTATATACTTTAGGAAAAAATACTTATCTATAATGACAAAACTATGAAAAAGGGCTATATTTGTTGCTTGAAACAAAGATTTACACCTGAAGATTGCTAGCAACATGAAACTCAGTTATAGAACGGTATGGAGAAGCATAATGATCTATTTCATTATTTGTTTATATATATATATATATATATATATATATATATATATATATGTATGAATGTTTTATCAATATATTTCTCTTCTTTGTTTAGCTATTCAGGGCTACATATCCTAAGGGTCCTAAAGTAGAATCCTATGATTTGTCTTATTAACAATAAGAAATTAGATTTTAAAGTTTATCATAAACCCACTAGCAAAAATGAATTTCTATTCCCACCAAAATCAAAGAATAAAATCTGGACTAATCATAGGATTCTACCTCAAGGCAAAACGATGTTAGGATATGTAGCCCCAAATATCTAAATGATGAAGAAAATATATAATATATATATATATATATATATATATATATATATATATATATATTGAAATAAAAGTATAAAACTAAAAAAAAATAATTAAAAATTTGAGACATATTAAAAAAAAAATGGGTGAAGCAACCAGTTTCTTCCCCTTTCTTCAGGCTTCAACAGGAGATTTAAAATTGACACAGAAAATGTACAATCAAAAGGAATTTAAAAAAAAAAATTTTTTTTTAATATGTGAAAAATAATATTAAGTTTTATACTTTTATTTCGATCATTAAATTTTGTACCTAAAAAAATATCTTTAAATATATATATATATATATATATATATTAATCAAATTCACCCCAAGCAAGAGAGTAAAGCCACTAAGACAGAAGGAAGTTACTGGGTGTGAAAGAATTTGAAAACAGAAAATGTTAAGAAGGAGCAGGAACATTAGAAGAGTAATCAGGAAGACGACCGATAACGAATAACATTGCATTTAATTTTTGATGATCAAACATGACCTCAATGTCCACTTACATATATGGGAGAAAATGATATATAATTTTTTATACTTCAGAACAATGTTTGAAAAATTAAATACTTAATAAAAAGTACTAAAAACAATAACAAAAGCATAAAGAAATTAATGAAACTGGTTAGACAATTTATCCAGACACATCTAAAAAAATTAAATTTAAAATTTCAGCATCCCAACATTTTCAGTTTTTCCTATCTATACATAATTATAACAAACATTTGCATTTTATATTCTCACTCCGCCTCATATGCATATATAATTACATCACTAAAAACATTACTTTAGTCCTAATGTACAAAACATGTCATGCAAAAAAATGTTTCCACTTTGTCATTAATTTTCCTAATATATATATATATATATATATATATATATTATAAATTAATTGATTTAAAAATATGGTTATTTTATTTAACAGTTATAAAGACATTTCAAAAATAGAAGCTATGGAAGAAAATTTGAATTAGTGTAGCAAAAAAAACAATATTTTAAATCAATTAATTTATAATCATAAAATGTTATGTAAAAAATTTACATTGAGCACTATTTTATAAAAAATAAAAATATCTATAAGAAACGAAATTTTATATCTTAACTTAAATTTTTTTTTTTAAAAATATATATATATATATATATATATATATGTGTGTGTTTGTGTGCAGCATTTTGGAAAGCAAATTTGAAAACCATACAAGTTGACCCCAAGAAAAAATGATTTAATTGGGTAGATGGAACATATTGATATTTGTCGATAGCTGTGTTATACAAATATAATAAATCGTGGCCAGAAATACAAAAAATGCTGACTTTGTTCAAATTGTTGATCACATTAGATAACATACTCTGTCCCAGAAACTCTAAGGTCTGTTCAGCATAGTTGCAGTATAAACCACGGGTTGGCTCTGTGGGTGTTGAGCAAACACAAATGTGCCTAAGCAAGCATCTGCAATAGGGATTGGCTAGCCAACCTAGTGGACAAGTATCCTTGAATACAAGTGGCCAGCTATTATATATATTATATATATAAAGTGACCTTTAAACAGAGCCAGCTAAAGGAGCTGTGGCACTTGGTCTGAAGATCGCATTGAAGCATAAAACTGACAGTCACAATGCTGTGTTGATTCTTATGTCCACACTGTCTATATCTAAGAACACTATTTCTGGTATTGAGCAATCATATAAGCATTTCCTGCTAAGGAATATTTAGGAAAAAACTTAAATGTCATTGTTTTATATGTTAACATATGCTATATATTATTTATATTTATATATATTTAATTCTGGAAATAACAGGGAACTCAGCTTCAGCAATCCTGGGCTAACACACACCCACCGAGCTCATGATCTACTGAGCCATTGTAATCTCAACTCTCTGTGAGACATGGATACTCTTCCGAAGACTTCTTTTTTTTTTTTAATCATTTCACCCCAAGCAAGGCAATAAAGCCACTAGGTCATAAGCAGTTACTAAGTGTTAGAGAACATGAGAAAAACTACTGTTAATAAAAGGGGTCAATAAAAGAACAACAATTAAGAAGGCAGAAGATAATGATTGACTTTGCATTTAAATTTTTTGAAGATCAAAGTTAACTGGAAAGCATGGAGCCAGAAGAGAGTTCCAAGGCAAAAAGTTTGAGAAAAGAAATTGTTAGCATAGAACTTATGATTGTATCTAGTCAATTCAACTGTAAGTTGATGAGAACTTGTTGCCAAACTAGTACTGCACTTAAATTCATAAAGTCTAGATACCATAGCAAAGAGCTCATCTGAACAATTCCCATAAAAGTATTTATAGAAAAGGCACAAAGAAGCTATGTTACAATTGTGGGGAAGGGACTGAAGCCAAGATGTCAGGTCAAGACCAATAACATTGCAGATTCTTTGGATTTAATGATATTTACAAACTAGAATGATTCCATCAAATGAAATTTCACCAAATCTTATGGAACACGTGGCAGAACAAAGTTTGTTATGCGACATCAAGTTCTCCTCCATGCAAAGAGAGGAAAGCCTAGACACCATTATGACTCACCAATATCTTCAGTGGACTAAACCCCTATCTGAATGCCAGACATCCGCCTACCCAAACAAATCCTCTTCTCAGAGCTTGAATCTGGTAAGAGACCACATGGAGACCACATGAAGCAAGAACAATAAAAGAAGAGAAATTAAGAAAACAACAGATAATGATTGACATTGCATTTAAATTTTTGAAAGATCAAAGTTGACTGAAAAGCAAGATGAAGATTTTGAGTTCCACAAGCAAAAAGTGCAAGAAAAAAGTTACATCTAGCCATTCCAACTGTAAAGAGATGTGATCTTACCACAGTCTAGTACCTCACTTAAATTCATAGTGTTGACATCTATATATGGTGGGAGTTCTGTTTACCTTAATTTGAAACTATTTTTTTTTTTAAGTTGATTTGGAATTAAGTAAAAATTTGAAAAAAAAAAAGTCATTGATTTTGATACTGTGTATATAAAGATGGAAAAATTTTTCATCAAAATTTTGTAATGTATCTGAACTAAATAAAATATTTATACAAAGACTCAGCAGTCATTTTGATGAAGTTTAAAAATAGAAGTAAGAAATTGATTAACTGTCATTTTCTAACTTGATATCCGCTTTTAATGATTTGGTAACTTGTTAAGTCTGTATTGATTTGTTAAAAGTCAGAAAATCTGAGATTGTTCATATTCTATAAATTAGCTGGACTATTATCCTCTTCTTCATTGCTATCACAGTGTTCTTTAAATCTTGTTTGAGTGTCTCTTGTACTCATACTCATTGTCTGGTATATTGTTTTTTTGTTTTTTTTTTTTTAATTTCACTTATTTCATTGGAGTAATTCACAAATTAAGGCTTGAAAGCTTTGAGATATTCTTCAGTTTTCAGCCTGAATAAAGAGAAATAACATTGAAAGATTTGATGCTTGGATTTGTGACTTGTCCCAGTTCAGGAGATAGTGCAAAAAAAAAAGGATTTTGGTAAACAGCTTGTATTACCAGATGTAGTATTCAACATTAAAAAAGGCCAAATAAGACATTGATTGAGAAATAATGGTCAAAACTAAAAATTAGAATACAATAGAATTAATACATATATAAAGTTTATCACTTACTTACTTGGTATTATCGACTCTAGAGTTTTGTAGACAGACCTTCTGGCAATCACTCCATCCACTCATCAGGGAATATTTTATATAAAATCCTATAGTATTCTCATTTATACAGTTTTGATTATTATAATTTAATATAATTTTTACTTATTTATTTTATTTCATTTATATTATGATTTCTATAGTTAATAGACTCTCCCACCTAATATAAGTAGGAGTAGTAAGAGAAACGATGGTGGGGTCGATGTCGGACGACAGTAGTCGAAGTTATCGAATACGAAAGTATCAGCAACCACAACAAGATTACTCTGTGTAATACCTATTATATCAAGTTCCTAACGTTTTGTACGTCAAAACTATTTTAGGACTGATTTAGTACAAACAAATACAAGCCTCCACTGCGAAATAACTCCACAACAACATTTGGGAGGAAGAAAAAAACGAGGATTCAAACTCATTTGGAGGAAGAAAAATACGGAGGAAGAAAAATTTGCTCGCCACAATAACTTCGGCGACAAAATCTCGGATTCACACTTAAAAAAAAAAACAAAAAAAAAACTTAGCAAAGTTCTATCGCAAGCCAAGTGACGAAAAAATCTGTCGTATTCTCAACTGAAAAAGGAATTTTTTTTATTCCCCGATAATACAGTTTGCTCAAATAGGTCACGAATTGCAAATTCGTAGGACCCCCCCTCTACAGTATTTAGGCATTGTGTAAACTTTTTGCGAAGATGGAGGAATGCAAAAATATATTCGGGAAATTTTTAAGTTCTACTCGAAACAACAAATGAATATATTAGAGCAACAGAAAACATTCCAGATGCAGCTACAGGAGGAAACTTTCAATAGACAAATGAAATTCCAACAAAAAATGGAACAGTTGCATAGGGGGTTTCAAAACAAATTCTAAAAACTGAGAAGAGGAAAGAAAAAAAAAATCTACAAAATGATTCTTTCCCAGAGTATACAATACGGAATTCAATTGAAATATTCACGTACAGTCCAGATGAAGAGATAACTTTTGAGGAGTATTATAAAAAATATACGGACGTGTATAACAAGGACTGCCACTCGTGGTCTGAAGGAAAGAAGGTTAGGCTTCTTTTAAGCAAATTAGGAACTGCTGAGCATAACAAATTGGTAAACTACATTTTACTGAAAAAACTAGCGAGTTGGCATTTACTGAGGTGGTAAATATATTAAGTGAATTATTTAGTAAAAAGACATCTTTGTTTCACAAGAGGTGGAAATGTTTGAATCTGATGAAAGATGATGAACAAGACTATATAACGTACGCAGCCAATGTGAATAAGCATTGTGAAGAATTCAAGCTGGCAGAGTTAAGCGCAGACAATTTTAAGTGCTTGGTGTTTGTTCAGGGGCTGGTATCGGAAAGAGATGCAGAGTTGAGAAAATTAGTACTGGCAAAATTGGAAAGCGATCCAAGTATTACGGTACAGAAATTGGCAGACGACTGCACAAGATATGTTAGGGTAAAGATTAAAAAAAGATAGAACAGTCAGGCGTTTCGCATGTAAGGAAAATACGCTACAAAAAAGAAAGTCAGTCTACAAAAAAGAATTCTAAAATTGCGGATTATCAAGCAAAAAGTGAAATACCAGAGAAAAATAAACAAAAAAACTCCTGAAGCCATGTTTTGCTTGCGGTGAACTACACTGGTACAGATATTGCAATTTTAGGAAAAAAAAAATGTTTCAACTGTAAAAGAGTGGGTCATAAAAGCACGCATTGCAGGTCAAAAAAAAATAAAGACAATAAAATAAGAAAATTAAAGTCCAACGAGGTAAAAGATGGAATAACCAGAAAATTTGTTACCATCGAAATAAGTAATAAAAAAATATAAAAATGCAACTTGACACTGGCTCAGATCTATCTATCATAAATTTGCATACGTGGAAGAAGTTGGGGAAACCAACTTTAATGAAGACAAAAAAATCGCGAGGTCAGTGATGGGAGAAAAAAATACAATTTATTGGAGAATTTGTTACAAACGTCACGTTAAAAAAAAAAAAACGCGAAAAGCTAAACTATTTGTCATAGAAAATACCACAAACTTACTTGGTATGAATTGGATAACAGAATTCCAATTATGGGATCTACCGATAAATTCCTTCTGTTACAAGGTAGAAAGTTTAAACACCGAAGCCCAAAAATTAGTAAAGAAACTTAAGGAAACATTTCCTACTGTTTTTTTCTCCAGGGTTGGGAAATGTACCAAGATGGAGGCAAAATTCCAAAAAAAAAAGAAAATGCTCAGGCGGTATTCAAAAGAAAAGGAATGTGCTGTTTGCCTCAATTGAACAGATAGATAAAAATTGAACAATTGGACAGATTAGAGAAAACCGGTGTACTTAAAAAAAGTTGAGTATAGTGAATGGGCAACACCGACGGTATATATGAAAAAAAAAAAAAAAGCCCCAGAAAGTAAAGATGAAGCCGACACCGAGAAAAACTGGGGAGCGAGTTACGCGCAGCCAAGGACATGCAGTATTATTAAATGATTTAAGTCAACTGAAGTCACCACAGAAAACATTAAGAAGCACAAGATCAACAAAAGGGAAGCTAGAGGCTGAACAAATAGAACCACAAGAAGAACCTACAGAAACTGTGACTCCATCCTTAAGAAGCTCAAAGTGGATGGTTGTTTCTGGTAACACTATGGAGGTACCAAAAAAAAAAATAGAAAAGCGGATTGGCAATATGATGTACTTGGTGAAAGGCAAAAAATTCACGTGCAGACAGCACATTAACCAGATCAGACGACGCTCTTCAGACGTGGTTGACAGCGGTCCCGTGGAAGAAACGCCAATGGAGGTGATTTTCGATACGTTTGATCTAACAATGCCTGCAACGATTTTACCTGAGGTACGCCGATCCAGGAGGAAAAGAAAGGCAACTGATCATTTAAAAGTGGATCCAAAACGTAGGAGATACGCTACGATGAAAAAAAAAAAAAAAATTTTTTTTTTTTTTTTTTTTCTTCATATTTCCTGTAAAAAAATAAATAAAGAAAACTGTTTTACTCCTACGGAGTAAAGTTTTAGAAGGGGGGGGTGTTATGGTGAAACACATCTATTCTATAGTTAATAGACTTTCCCACCTAATATAAGTAGGAGTAGTAAGAGAAACAAGGTTCAGTCGATGTCGGACAGACAGTAGTCAGACGACAGTTAGTCGAATACGAAAGTATCAGCGACCACAACAAGATTACTCTGTGTAATACCTATTATATCAAGTTCCTAACGTTTTGTACGTCAAACCTATTTTAGGACCGATTTAGTACAAATACAAGCCTCCACTGTGAAAAAAAACAACACTTATTCATCTTTATTTTTTTTTTTTTATTCTCATTCATATTTTTACCAATTAATAGTTTAGATGTTACGAATATGAAATAAAAGGTAGTATAAATGATATATAACAATATGTTAAATAATGATCATTAATCTCTGAGTATTTTTGGTTGTTTAAATCCAGATATATATATTTTTTTTTTGTTTCTTATCTTTTTCTAAAATTAAGAACCTTTTTCAATATTAGTGTTTGTTTATTTATTTTAAAATAATTTCACCATTTGTTTTGGTTCCAATTTTTTTTTTTTTATTTTAAAGAAAAAACTAAAAGCAAGCCAATAGCATGCAAGGTATTTTAAAGGGGTTACAGATCTTTGGATTTGAGAGCAAATAAATTTGATAGAGGAAGGATGAAGAGAAGGTTAGGGGGATAGATCAATTATCTAGAGACATCGATTGACATTACATTTGAATAGTTGAAGATTATAGCTATCACGGAAACAGGAAAATAAGATTTTTTTCCACAGGCGAGAAAATCAAAGACATGAAGCTATTAAAGTAGAAAGACGGTTAAATTTAACAGTTTTGACAGTGAAAGGGTGAAGATGAGATGCCATTTTAGTAGAACGCTTAAATTCATGAAGTCTGGGAACCAGTGAAAGCAAAATCATCATGCAGTTACCATGAAAGTATTTGTAAAAAATGACAGAGGGAGGCGGTGACAGATGTGAGAGACGACTGCAGACGAGATGCCAGATCAGGGCCAATTACATTGCATATCCATATCTGGATTTTATCAAGGACCTTGAGAAAAAACAAAGGGCTTAAACAGACCATATATGGCAGCAATATTAATATTCATTGAGGCGAATGGTTGATTTGTAGATTTGAAGGATCAATCAAATTTGAGAAAAAATACCTGGCACAAATATATTATTCCAACTTTTAATTTTTTTTATATATTTAAAAATTTTTTTTTTTATAGCTTCTAAATATTAATGTATATAATGTTTATATACATACATTATATATTTTACAATTAAATGTCATAGCAGTGATATTGTGGACAAATTTCCAATGTCTATAAAATTTTTCCATGGCAAATGCATTTAAAATAGCCTCTGACAATTAAGTATTCCATATCCAAGCCAAGAAATGTATTGAAGGTTAAAAAATTGGTTTTCATAACCAGCTGCTTTGATAGATGGTATGACAACAACAACCCAGGAAGGCAGTTCATCTAAAGGAAGGAAAACTCTGATTTTAAAACTCTGTTCATATCCAAACACAGAAAAGTCTATGGAAGTAAATCCAGACAAAAAACCTGGAGTAGAGCCCTGAAGACATTTGGCTGTCAAACATTGACAACTTTCTGGCAACTATTGCAGCCAAGCTATTCCCCAAATGTAATGCTCTTTATAAAATTTGGATCTTGTCAATAAATGATAGCTGAAAAATAAAATTATATAAACCATGTAGTCTGGGCAATGTACAATTGATCCATATATAATTGATCCCTGAAATGGTTACTAAGGTCTAACCACTAAAGGAGTGAATTTTGACCAAACAGGGCACTATCTTTATTTTGCGAGACAAACAAATACCTAATAGGATATTGGTTCAGTTCAAATTACTATTTTATCTTTCTTGTTTTCTTATAGCAATGTTGCAACGACTGTACTCTCCTAAGTTCCCCTTTGCATACAATAGCTGAAATATTGTGATAAAAACAACAATGATGAGAAAATTAGTCTTAATTAACCAATCTCAATGTCTATCTATCTGTCTATCTATCTCATTCAGGATGAATTTTTGAAGGAAAATATTTCAAATTAAAGTCCAGTATATTTTATAAAAAATTCTTTCCAGTATTGATGAGGGTTTCCTTCATAAGCTTTTACTTGTAGTAATGTGGAACGCCAACATCTTTATGTCATTAGTTTCTCTTCAAGTTACATGTGCCATACATTTTAGTTGTTGCTGCTGTTGGTAGTCCTCAAGTGATATGGTTTCTGTAATTTGATACAGTTCCTTGTTTAAGATTCTGTAGCACTAGCCTACAATATTCAAAGAAGGATGACCTATGCCAAGGTCCACAGGCTTTACACGCTCAAAGTCATTTTTAACCATTGATCTTTGAAAGTAGTTGTATGCAGCTGACAGTTTAGATATTTTGCAA